>LBNU01020415.1:12796-38028 GCA_014162995.1 Artemisia annua | reverse complement strand
TACACATTTGGCTTGTAAAAGCATCTAACCTTTTGGGCGTGCCAATCAGTGTAGCAAGAAGACTAAGGCCATCATCAGAAAACATAGCAAGGGGAACATCATGAAACTTGACCCACACCGGGATGTTAGTCAAATCCTCCTTAAGTAGATTAGTGTTCAAATTCCATGGTTTAAGAATAATAGGAACATTTCTGATCAACCAAGGACCGTTTTCAAGCACATCATCAACACCTTTCTTCGAGGTGAACTTAAAGAAGAAGAACCCCTTAGCATTCATCATAACCTTTTGCACACCAAACTTTGCCCATGCATTGCGTACATAGTAATCAACAACAGGAAACGCAAGGCGTTGACCAAGGAAGTAACCGTAGAGAGTATTCTCAAACCTCGTGTTCACCTCTTCCACTATTGTCATAGGAACTGAGAGGTCGACATCATCCTTCTTTTTGCTACATTCCAACCTCCGAAAATTAGACGCGTTCTTTTGAGGTTCAGTAGAAGTAGCACCCGCATAAGTAACCGACTTCACTTCACTACCACTAGCATTAACAACCTTAGGAGCATTAGGAACAGAAGTTGCACTCTTATTCATATCCACATTAGTACCACTAACACTCGAAGGAGGATTATTAGCAACAATCTCTCTTTGAATTTTATTCATGGCCTCATCAAAATTCCTATGCGCATTATCTAGCAATTGCTCCACATTAGGCTGCATTGCGCCATTTGGTTCTGATGAACCAGCAGCCTTGTTAACATCCACACTACCACCTACATCTGTATCAAGAGAAATCGGCTTCTCTTGTTCAGGAACCGTGTTGCTCAAACTTGGTGTAGAATTCGAATCCACAACAACATCACTAATCTTAGCTGCAACACTCATCGAACCAGTTGCATGTAACGTATTAAGAAACCCCTTATTCATCTCCTCAATCCCACGCACAATAAGCCGAAAACAACCCCAAAAAACCAGTAAACCTAAAAGTTAAACCCTAGTTAAAACTAGGGTTCATAAGCAATATAAACACAAGAATCAACCCATAACAGAATCGAAAGTAGAAGATATATCGAATAAAAATCCAAACCGCGATCCAATAAACCCGATATCCAAGAAACCCTAACCAATCGATTCGCTAAAAAAACCTTCACCACACTGAAATCAAACACAAATTGGATAAGGTAATGATAAAACAAAAGTTTGATCAGTACAGTACCTAAATCGATGCAGGAAAGCAATGAGTAATGATCGAATAAAAGAAAAAACGATTGGAAAAGGTTATGTATTTAAGTTTTTAATGTATCGGTGTTTAGGGAAAAAGTCGCAGCAGAGGAGTCGACTTTAATTCGTAATTCGTAAAAACTTTAAAACATGTATATTGGTAAACCGAAAACACATAATGTAACAACAACACTTCCGTCAAAACCTCTTTCCATTTTTTATGGAAAATAAATTATGCAACAACAAAGCGTAAATCACACCATCTACTAAAAAAACAACTAAAATTTATAAAATAATGTTCCAACGCACTCCCGCGGCAACGCGCCGGCTACCCAGCTCGTATATACTAAAACAGCATACACATGCCGACCGTTTGTATTATAATAATCGAAAATTTGTTAGCCTGTTAATAGGCTTGCATTGATCCACCAAATAGCCCATCAGCCTCACTGTATAATATCCCCTTCAAAAAAATAACAAGAACACAGATTGACTTCACCCAACTTAAAACAAAAGTATATTCTCCAAAGAAAAAATGCCAAAAAAACAAACATTGGAGTCATAACATTAACCAAATAAACAACTCTTTCTTATAAACGTTTTGCCACAAAATGAATTCTTAGTATAATAACTAATAAAAGTAAATTGAAAAGACTATCTCGACACCAAACAAAACAATTTTGCCACTCGATAATGAACAAAACAAACTCAATATTGATATGCTTTTGACGTACGTACGGTATTATAAAAAAGTGTTGAAGTTTTTATTCTAAACAAATACAACACGTGTCGGCAAAAAACGTACCACAATCTCACAACAATAAGACCCGCCACAACGCGGCGGGTGACGGTTTCCTTGTTTTTTACTAAACAAGTCTAACAAATGTGTTCGATGTAACGAACGTAGTTTGCGAATCTGTCATAAAAGAGCTTCAATATGTTGACAGCAAACAACTAGCACAAATAATGCTCTTATACTCAGCACATCATGGATGTGCCGTTTAACTATGATACCACCGGCCTCTAACTAATACGTTAGACTTTTTAATATATTTTTAAGAACATAGAGGGTTTTAATAATGTTGCATGTGATTTTGTTCTTTTGGGGATGTATTTAGCCTCAAACAAGTAATTAAAATAGAAGATAAAGTCAACATTGTGTGTATTTAGAAGTCAACTTAAACCAACCAGAAGTTGCAAAGTTCAAACATAGCCAAGGGATATATGGACTTTTTAGCTAGACCATTAACTCCAAAAAGTTAATAGAGACCCTCTGAAAATAACTATGTAGTTTATTATTTGAACTATGTGTACTTGTTCAAGTAACTGAACAATGATTTTTATTTTTATATGTATAGTGTATTCAAATGCCTTATATGATCAACCAGCCAAAGTCTTGAAACGTTCAATTTGTTCAATTTTTTTTTATTTTTTTTAACAGAACTTGTCTACATTGTAGACGATAAAATCATCTAATAGCGGTACCGCATACACTCTCTGACCCACACTTTTTTTATTTTCTAAAAACTGAACTTATTCGACTATCCAAAACTTCAAACTCATGAAAATACATTTCATTTATAATAAACATCATGTTTAAATACAAGGTTCACTTTTAATACACACGGAAGCAATATTTTTATAAAATTGGGTGTTACCAAACACTCCTTTTCAATCTATAAACTATGAAATTCATGAAGTTGACAATAAAATAGTTTGTAAAACTAAGACACCTTTTGGGGTTCGAAATCGATAAACATGAGATAGATGAGAAGCTCGTTACCATAACCCACGAGTTACAGCATTTTGACCTGTTACATGCCCCCACATCATCATTTTACTTATCTCATCAATAACCTACATAAATACATAAACGTAGCAACATAAGCTAAGGCTAAGTGAGTACAACGGAGACTGAAACTGAACTCCGATCACTATATCATGAACTGATAACTGAAATATGTTAAAATGAAATTGTAGGGCTACAACCAACTATCTCGGAAGCAATACTTTAGGGCTACAACCGATTATCTCGGGAGCAACTATGGGGATACAACCGGCTATCTCAGGAGCAATACAATGGGGCTACAACCGACTATCTCGGGAACGACTATAGGTTGCGAGTACTCATGTGTTGCCTTTTACCCTCATGCATGAATACATTCCTAGGTTTCCAATGCTACATAGGATCACCCTCTGAGCCAATGAACTGTATGCAACAATGTGCCATGAGCTGTATGCGACAATGTGCCATGAACTGTATGCGATAGTGCGCCGTTGCTTTACTATAGCAACCATGAGCTCATGCTAAACATGACTATCATCGACTNTTTTTTTTTTTTTTTTTTAAAAAAAAATTTTTTTTTTTTTTTTTTTTTTTTTTTTTTTTTTTTGAATGGAGGCTTTTTATTAAACTAGCAAAAGCTAGAAACAATTTCAAGGAATTAATAGTTATAAGAGGATTTTTCAACCAACCTACCAAATTTAACTTAAATTTAGGATTTCTAGAGGAAATCCGTAAGAACGAATGTGTTATGTTAATCTGTTACTCACCTTATACAAGTAATCTATCGAACTACAAGTGCCTTGAACATCTAAACACATGGCATACACATATACGTTTAATAACACATAAACAACTAGGGATGGCAACGGGTCGGGTTTGGGTCGGGTTTTAGTGAACCCGTACCCGTACCCGTTTATGAAATCCATACCCAAACCCGACCCAAACCCCGATGGGTACCCGTTTATAAAATCCATCGGTTTTTCGGGTTTTCCCCGCGGGTTTCGGTTATCCTCAATTGAATATTATATGGACAAAATGGCGGTATTAATATTAAGCACACTAAAATCCACCGAAAAAACAAAGAAAAACACCATTATATATTCATTTTTTTTAAGTTAAAAAAAATGAATATCGTATCAAACGATTTAACCCATTTGGATAATTCATGTACAGAATAAAATATGTTATATAATAGAGATACGTATATAAAAAAATAAAATGTAAGAAATTATATATAATGTATATATATTCTAGTTAATTATAATATCAATAAAGCGGATATAAATTCGGGTAAGCGGATCCGGGTACGGGTACGGGTAATCGGGCGGGTATTACCCGAACTCGTACCCGAACCCGTACCCGGCTAAAAAATTATATCAGTACCCAAACCCGCATCCAAACCCGCCAACCCGCCCCCGAACCCGACCCAACCGGTTCGGGTTTCGATTTTCCCCGTCGGTTTCGGGTGCTTTTGCCATCCCTATAAACAACTAACACATATGTTATTTAAAGCACACACAAAACGACTAGCTTCTACCACTAACTACATAAATCTCATATACCATCTACTATGACTATCAAAGTCTAACACCTTGGCTCATATCAACTATCACCATATAATCATCACACATAAACAATTAGGAACATTCTATGACTATGAAAGCTATAACACTTTAGGCATAACCACAAACATCTTCAACAATCTCATAAACATGCCATGATCATCAAGTACTATAATTAACAAATAATCATTCATAACTTCTTGTTGTTCTCGTTTACTTAGTTATTAATTATAAAGTTAACACTTAAGTAACATGTCTACTAACAATGGTTTATACTTACATAATATAAAGCACAATAATTCTTTTTCAAAGTCTAATTCTTATTATATATATATCAAAGAATTATACCCAAGTGTTTGCCAAAAAAAAACACTTGGGATTGAATGACAATGTAAGTATGTGATTTCCTCACTAAACTTAAACACAACACCAAAGTTATTGTCTTTAAGTAAGAACTATGTTTAAACCAATAGATATAAAATCTACGACTTAGTTTTATTTGGAGAAGGAAAAACGAGCTCTTGAAAGTGTTAGAAAACTTTTAATACAAGAGACATAATTTTTTCTTCAATACAACAATCTATTTATAGGCAAAGAGAATATGGATACCCATGGGGAAAAGTGTGAGTCAACATGTGATAAGCTAAAGTGCATTTTGCACTTTAGCTTCTATTCCTAGCATGCTACCAATACTTTTGGTGGAACATTATTGATAGCTGTTTGTAATTTTTACCAACTATAGTACTCCTTGACTTTTGATAAGTGCTTTTGAATTTATCTTCCCAAAGAGTTTTTCCTCCTATTTATCAGAGTCTTAGTTGCTCATCAGAATCAACTAAGTCTTCAATGTTAACAGTGGTTGCGGAGATCTTTCAAGGAGTCAGTGCGTTATTGTCATCACACACTCACTCCATCATCCTAATCTTGGTCCTTATCTTCACGCTCTGAGTTCCGCCTTAGGTTATGATGAGTTTCTTCTTCAGACTTTGAAAAAATTCTTGAGGATGACTCCCTAATGTATTACAACACATCAGGGACATGTATTCACTTAGGTTGTTTTTTTATTCAAATCTATACTAAGGGACTTTGCGCTCTGAATTGTGTGAACACTTCTACTAAAACATCTATAAACATAAATAATCATAACAAAATCATCTTTAACTCATAATTCATACAAAACTTCAATATCACTATCNTGACTTAGTTTTATTTGGAGAAGGAAAAACGAGCTCTTGAAAGTGTTATAAAACTTTTAATACAAGAGACATAATTTTTTCTTCAATACAACAATCTATTTATAGGCAAAGAGAATATGGATACCCGTGGGGAAAAAGTGTGAGTCAACATGTGATAAGCTAAACTGAATTTTGCACTTTAGCTTCTATTCCTAGCATGCTACCAATACTTTTGGTGGAACATTATTGATAGCTGTTTGTAATTTTTACCAACTATAGTACTCCTTGACTCTTGATAAGTGCTTTTTGAATTTATCTTCCCAAAGAGTTTTTCCTCCTATTTATCAGAGTCTTAGTTGCTCATCAGAATCAACTAAGTCTTCAATGTTATCAGTAGTTGCGGAGATCTTTCAAGGAATCAGTGTGTTATTGTCATCACACACTCACTCCATCATCCTAATCTTGGTCCTTATCTTCACGCTCTGAGTTCCGCCTTAGGTTATCATGAGTCTTCTTCTCCAGACTTTGAAAAAATTCTTGAGGATGACTCCCCCAATGTATTACAACACATCAGGGACTTGTATTCACTTAGGTTGTTTTTTTTATTCAAATCTATACTAAGGGACTTTGAGCTCTGAATTGTGTGAACACTTCTACTAAAACATCTATAAACATAAATAATCATAACAAAATCATCTTTAACTCATAATTCATACAAAACTTCAATATCACTATCAAACCCATGAACCTCATATCATTTAATCATCTATAAACCATAGCTCATCATAAAACATATATTAGACATAATCCACATAAACCCCTAAATCAACATATGATTAAACATGTGATTTACTTCACTTTCCCTGATTGCGGATAATTATATAAACTTAAAAGAATCCATTTTTATCCAATCTTCATAACTCTTTGCTTCATCTATCCTCTTGAATGATTTTCCCTTTGATTGAATGTGTCTTTATGAAGTTACTCGATAAACACACACGCCTCCTCAAGAAACACGTGTAAATAAGAAGAGTGATGTAGGTTTTACTGATCATGTCTTAATATTTATAAAGTCTCGATTACCTAAGGTCTACCTAATTGCACTAACGGACAGAGAATCCGGTCACGTGTATACTTGTATTTGGTAAAACCGAGGTCGTCCCAAGAGCTATGTGGTTTGCATTATATCTAAGTCTAATGTCACTAAATTAAACAGATTTGAAAGATGAAATAATTAATTGATTGAAATAAAACTGAAAGCAAATAAACAAGTAAATTAAATTAAGGTTGTGAGCAATAGGAGAGAAGTGTACTAGCCTAATTACTCATCCTACATCGTTTATGATTACGTTTTCTATTAAACTAATATCATGCTTCAGGTGGCGCGGACATATATCACTAGGTTCATATGGTCAAGTTCCCTAGCCTATCTCCCTCGAATCCTGCCGGGAACCACAGGCACTACCCCATGCTAGTAAGCCGACGTACGGTAGACGGGTTTGAGTCATTAAGTGCCACTACATGCTAGACTTACCAAGTATGGTCCGTTGTCACGATCATAGACAATACTTTAACTACTTAAGTTTATCCGACCCGGAAAGTGGTCCTATGGTCAATTTGCACACAAGGTCCGTGGTTAGTTGTCATCCCAACCATATCCTCGCAACTCAACTACGCCAGGGTCCTATGGTCAATTCTCCTAGCATACCAAGTATGACCGGGTCATTTAAACTACCGCAATTAAAGGTTCTTATGATAAACTAAGCATGCACACACGTAGAGCAATAAGAAAAGTGCGAAAACATAATCAAAACAACGTAGGAATCATAACTAGGCTAGCACCAAAGGTGCTTAGTCGATCATGTTAAACTTAACACTCGAAATGATGTTTACAAATGCCATTAGTTCGAAATGTAAATGAAACAATGAAATGCTAAAACTTATGGTGTTTAGTTGTGATCTCTCCCTTGGAAAGGCTCCGTATGCTGCTGTAGAAGGGCCTCCAAAATGCTCCCAACGTTCTCTGACTTTGTGTGTGAGAAAGTTGTGTGCAAAATGCAGAAATTATAGTTGTATTTATAGGCCCGGCACTACCTATGGTGTAACTCATAAATGTGTTACGGCGTAGCTGGTGTAACCTAGAATGATCTTATCCCTTAGCACTAGTTACGGGGTAGTTGATAATGTTGTTACGCCGTAGCTCTTAATTAGGGTTTCTTCTTATGTCGTAGTCTTCAAGTGGGCTACGCCGTAGCATAATTCTTGGATATTAGATCATCTCGGTGTCGTTGCTACACCGTAACTCCATAAATGGTTACTGTGTAGACACTATCTTTCAGGAAATTCAAAGTCTTGGATAAGTTACGTCCTAACTATGAGTTGTGGTTACGCCGTAGTTCTTGATTATATTTGAACTCCTAGCTACGGCGTAATAGAGAGTTTAAGTTACGCCGTAGCTGTCTTCAGCATACTAAGTAAATGTGTCTTTGATGAGTTCTTTCTATTTTCCGCGTCTCTTTAGCTCCTATACTCATTTATGGCCTGGATACAAAATGTAACGAAATCAAAGTATATATCCATATAATAAGTGTAATAAATGAGCATATTAGGGGGAAATCGACATTTAAATATCAGGATTATTTGACGTCATCAAAGACTAATACATGTGTTGTCATAACTTAGTCACAAGAGTATATTAGCCATTTCTTATCTTTTTCTCCACTTTTCACACTTAGTCCCTATGGCAAATCCACATTGCAATCCAAGTCCTATCTCATTATCTTTAGTTACATTACAAGTCCTCACTAACATACATAGTTAACTCCGTTAAAGTGAGGTTTCACTATTTAATCCGGCGTTAAATTTTTTTTTATAAATTTGAAGTGTTACAAATCTTATGTTAGTGCAAATATGAAGATATTTAAACTAACGTAAAATACATAATATTTAAACTAATGAAATTGTAAATCTTATATTTAAACTAACGGTCTCTTATATTTTGATTATAACAAATATGTAACATGTTATATATAACGTAAAATACATAAGTTACTCGCAACCATCTATTTCTCAACATATCTCGTTTTCAACGCTCGAGTCTTCTAATGATTCAACATAGGTTCAAATATATTTGTTATACTGTATTATGATCAAAACATCTAACAAACCATTGAAAATATTTAAAATATATTTTGAAGTCATTGAGTCATTGAGGATTTACATTTTCAAATTTATAAACTAGCTTAATTATCAAAGTTGCATTTATTTTATATACATTGTATTAAAACACTTTCATCATTGCATAAACTTTCTTGCATCATTTTATAAAATGCATCTTAAACACTTGCACATTTCTATAAAAACAAATCTTTAAATAATGTATGAAATGATATTTTTGCATCAAACCTTTCATAATCTATATTTAGCTATTGAGTGTTTAACACTTTAAGAAGGGATCAAACATGCTTTCTTCTAACTTTTTCTTAAGCTATCTTGATTGGAAACGTTGCAAACAAAAATTGAAAGACAACTTAAAACGACCATAAACTTTTGGTCAAGACTAGTGACCCACTAATTCGAAACATGGGACGGATCCCTGCACGGATCCGTGGATCTGTGTGGTGCTAAAAGGGTTCATGCTTATTTAAGTAACTCATTTAGTCACCATTCAAACCAAGCTTTTGTAATGTAATAAAACACATTCTTAAGTATTCAAAACCCTCACTAACCCTTGTTAATAATGCTTCTAACTTTCAGTTGTTGAAGGCATATTAAAACATGATGGTTTCACAAAAAACAAGCTTAGAGTTCTTATAATCTTCATCCATTGAAAAGCACTCTAACATATGAAGATCCACCACGACAAGATTAATTATACATATCCGTTAGACAACCACGTCTTGTATCACCATTATACAACATCATTTATCACCATCACACAACAACACCTTGTATCACTAATTATATTTCAAACTAGAGGTTAGATAGGTTTGTATTTAGGCTTAAAACACAGGAGTTATAGATTTGGTGTATTTAGGCCTTAAAACACATGGGTAATAGATTTGTTGTGTTTGGGCCATAAAACACAATGGGTTTGGTTGTACCTGAAGAAGCACTAGATATCTAGCTTAGTATCGGTAAACTTGTAAGCGATGTTGTAAGGTTTTCTCCGCTTAGAAGGGAGCTTGTTGAATTAGTGAAAGAACTCTCTAGTAGAAAACTCAAGGAGTGGAGTAGGACGAAAAGGAGCTTCGTGCCGAACCACTATAAATTATTGTGTCCGATTTGTACTCTCTTTTACTTATTGTCTTGTGTTTATAATTGTTTTGTATTGACATATTATTTTTTCTTCATATTCTCTATTATTATTATTGTTGTAGAATTATTATTGTCAATTATCATACTGCATCACACTTGGTTGATCGATTATTCGATACAAGAGATTATTTAATTTTTTAAAAGAAAACGTATTAACACTCCCTCTACGTTTTCACTTCTTAAAAAACTTGATAGAGCCGATTTGTAAACTCAAATAAAATTTCACATTTTGACTTTTCAAGAACACTCGTTATCATAAATCATCAACACGTACGTATGTATCTCTATCTTTTATATATCATCTTTATCTATAATATTTGTTGAAATTCTAAGCTGTTAGATAGGGTTCGACTAATCTCTTGAGGTATACCGAAACGGAAGCTAGGCTGTAAGTAAAATTTAGGCACTGGATATTTTCAATTCCCCCCTTAATTTTAACTAANATAATCTTCATCCATTGAAAAGCACTCTAACATATGAAGATCCACCACGACAAGATTAATTATACATATCCGTTAGACAACCACGTCTTGTATCACCATTATACAACATCATTTATCACCATCACACAACAACACCTTGTATCACTAATTATATTTCAAACTAGAGGTTAGATAGGTTTGTATTTAGGCTTAAAACACAGGAGTTATAGATTTGGTGTATTTAGGCCTTAAAACACATGGGTAATAGATTTGTTGTGTTTGGGCCATAAAACACAATGGGTTTGGTTGTACCTGAAGAAGCACTAGATATCTAGCTTAGTATCGGTAAACTTGTAAGCGATGTTGTAAGGTTTTCTCCGCTTAGAAGGGAGCTTGTTGAATTAGTGAAAGAACTCTCTAGTAGAAAACTCAAGGAGTGGAGTAGGACGAAAAGGAGCTTCGTGCCGAACCACTATAAATTATTGTGTCCGATTTGTACTCTCTTTTACTTATTGTCTTGTGTTTATAATTGTTTTGTATTGACATATTATTTTTTCTTCATATTCTCTATTATTATTATTGTTGTAGAATTATTATTGTCAATTATCATACTGCATCACACTTGGTTGATCGATTATTCGATACAAGAGATTATTTAATTTTTTAAAAGAAAACGTATTAACACTCCCTCTACGTTTTCACTTCTTAAAAAACTTGATAGAGCCGATTTGTAAACTCAAATAAAATTTCACATTTTGACTTTTCAAGAACACTCGTTATCATAAATCATCAACACGTACGTATGTATCTCTATCTTTTATATATCATCTTTATCTATAATATTTGTTGAAATTCTAAGCTGTTAGATAGGGTTCGACTAATCTCTTGAGGTATACCGAAACGGAAGCTAGGCTGTAAGTAAAATTTAGGCACTGGATATTTTCAATTCCCCCCTTAATTTTAACTAACAAAAACCTGTATATTAAACTACGCTATGCATAAAACTGGACAAAGTACCCCTAGCTGAATAAGATGGGAATTAACATGTACGCTAGTTATACATACTTACGACTTAAAGTTTCGCTAATCCAGATTTCCAGCTCAAAACGTTGACTTATATTTATTTATAAACATTGGTATAAAAATTGTATATTTATTAAAATAAATTTGTGTATATTCAAAGTGCAATAACATATATGCCCATCATCTCCCACGAAATTTGACTCATCTTCTGAAAATATTTAATGACAAATCATATTCTCATCATGTATGTATATATAAATAAGTAGTAAATTAAAAACTCCATCTCTAAGTATAAATGTAAAATCTATATAACTCTGTAATTAATTTACATGTAATGAAAAGAAATAAATGGGAAAAAGTGTGTATATATGAACAAAAAAACATGAAAAAACCATCATATGAATAACTCAATTGTGGTTGGAACCACCTTTTCGAACCGAGACTCCAAATCATTCTCCAAAGGCGTTAAGTTTAAATCCAAACTAAATATTCTTCGACTGTTAACTTTTTTCACTACCGGATTAGACAAATCAGAAGATGCAGAAAATTGGTTATCATTTGTTGCGGTCGTTCTATGCCTTCTCATATGTCCACCCAAAGCTTGTCCTATAGAAAACTCTAGCCCACATATCGAACACTCGTGTGATTTCGGCTTTGGAGGCGCCAAGTTGGTTCCATGTGTCAAGTCACCTTCGAGTCGCGGCTTCTTGTGGCTAGCCCTATGGCCACCTAATGCTTGAAAAGACGGAAACTGACGATTGCATGTCTTGCACTCGAAAACTCGGCTAGGTGAGTTTTCGTGTGGTTCGTGGCTTGAAGGTCCTCTTGAAAGTAGCATCAAACAATTAGCCATGTTGGATATGGCTGTGTCTAGCTCGGCTTCTCTAGATCTCTTCATGGGTAGATAGACCATATTTGGAAATCAAAAGATCAATAAACTAAAAAAGTTTTCTAGGTCACAAAAGTTTCTTGTGGGGTTTCTGTGTGAAAGCACAAAGTAGCTAGGGTTTTGTATACGAATGAAATTGGTTTGAATGAAATAAGAGTTGGTTATCAGATGGTGGTATTTATAGGTGGTACAAGTGCTGACTTATATTAGTTTGACCAAAGAGTGTGGATGACGAAAGGGACACGTAGTTGCTTGTGAGGACGAAAAGGGGTGTTGAACACTTACTAAAACACGTATAGTTAGGCATGATTTAGTTGAAAATGAATAAATAGGGGTTGTAAAGTGTACAAGTAAAAGAATAGAAGTGTGAAAGTGAAAAACGTAAGTTGTACTTGTTAGTTAGCCGTCATTGACCACGTAAGCATGACAAGTGAACAATTGGTAGCCGCCAAAATTCAACGGATGCCAAAAGTGAGACTTGTACGGATTCTAGAAGACCCAAAGATGGAACATGGAAACAGGAAAGATGGATGCGATGTTCACACTCACACTTACCATTTTATGGGAGATGTTATTTAACCCTCTGTCTACATTTATCATTTTTATTACTCCATTTGTCTCGTAAAAAGTGTTTGTTTTAGGGTGGTGGCATTGTCGCCTAAGGTTTTATCAAGTTTTAGTTCTATTAACCAATCAAGAGAAGGCAACACATTTCATGCCTAAACATGCCTAAAGGTTCATTTTTAGTGGCAATGTCATGCCTAAGCATGCCTAAACTTTTTTTTGGAAAATCACATTAACGGTCAAAAAATTTATGGCACAAACGGTCATATTTTCATTGTTTTTCTCTTCACCGAATCGGTGAATATCACCGAATAGGTCGCCGATTCCATCATGCCGACGCATAGGCAATGGATTTGCCGATCAATACCGAATGAAACCGAGTCTTGCCGACCCACAATGCCACTACCCTTACTAATTATATTTGTCTTAAAAAAAATTGTCCAGCTTTTATTTTTAGATACGGAGTAGTAATTATGACTAATTTTCTACTTTATATTTATAATCAAAACATGCATTAATTAATCATTCCTAATTTTTATATTAACTATGAGGGTAAAGATAATTTTTCATCAATCAAAACTAACATTAATCATACATATCATAATTTGTCCAATTTTTTATTTGTGAACACTCTTTTTGGGACGGATGGGAGTAATAGGATAAAACATCTTATTATCGTTTTTTTCGTATTTTCTGTTTTATTTTGTATTTTCTGTCTTTTAATATTTTTTGCCTTGTCAAAATTTATAAATATCTTATATTCCGTACTTTTAATTCCATCGTTTCATTACAAAAACAACAAAGCAGAGCATATATAATCGTTCAATCTAGCAACAACAATAACAAAAATTCCGATCAAAAGATGTTGCTATTGTCAATCACCAACCTTCAATGATCACTTTGCTAGTTATAATTTGCTGATGAAATTGAAGATTTTTCTTCTCCTGTTGTCGGATGTTAATGAGTATTATATGATAGATTAGTAAACCAAATCCCAGTGATGTGTTGAGGGTCCATCAAGATTTCATGTTTCCAATTTGTATACCTCCCGGAGTTTCATTATTCAAAGTTACTTCATATACTATTAACCAAGAAAACAATATCAAAAGGGCTTGGCGGTCCATTTACAAAAGTATGCGCTCGTTTTCCTAGGAACGTGACCATTTTCCTGTAGAATAAGCTCCTCTAAAACCCACTCTGAACCAATTGTGCTATGCAGTGGGAGGTTGGCTCTTGATTTGGTGTGCGGAGTTTGAATTTGAGTTTCCGCTAGAGGGTCATATCACAAGACTATGCAACTACACAATGAGGGTTTCAATAGAATTAATATTTATTGACAGCCAAAGAACGTTACTTAAGAAACAATATGCACGAAAAGGAATAAATTAAAAACAAATGACTACATGCAAAATAGGTGCATGCATGACGAAAATAGCGAACTAGTCGTGGAGCCACAACATGTCTAAGGAATCATATTGTATGTCCCGCCATAATTAGTGCCTAAGATCACACTAAATCGACCTTGAAAAATAGGAAATTCTTGTAACCTTTAACTTATTTAGTTGAGGCATCTTGTTGGTGAGATAACATGAAATATGATTTGCACTCAAGCAACTATCAAAAACCGAATAAGCACAATGTTACTATTTAACATTGGTTATGTTCGTTTTTCTAATAAAACAACTTAATAGCTTTCAACGGTTAATAAATTTGAACTGTTAAGAGCTTCTAACTATTAAGTGTGTTTGTTTTTTCTCCTTGTTTAGAGGTGTTAAAGGTTAAACATCTTGTCGCACAAAACTTAAAATATGATCTTACTACCTCTTAATGATCTACAAACTAATTTTTGTATCCTAATAATTCATACATTTTATAAAAACAAAAAACATTATTTGATTCGCATTCAAAGTTTTCTATCACAAATTTACATTAAGATGTGCGAATCAGATAAACTTCGACTTTCGGTTCCTCTGTTAAAGTTAATAATGATTTTATTAACTAAAAGAAACCATAAAAAAGTCAAAAGAATACTAGTAAGTTATGTGTCTATGAATAATCCAACTATGGACTTTTGAAATTAGATCTTGCAACTATAAGTTGGATATGATCACATGTGTCTGAATAATCCAAATATGGACTTTTGAAATCAGATCTTGCAACTAGAAAGTTGAATATCATGACAAAGCCGTGATGTCTTAATCTAGAAATATTAATTAAAGATGAAGAATTCAACATATATAATCTTACCACCGTTTGTATTACAACTTGTGAGTATTCATACCCTTTATGTTTCTATTATAAAAACTTATAGCCCCTAAGCTGGACTCTTTAGTTTTCTTACGTTATGTCTCTGATCACAGTGTGAATATTAAATCATGCTCAAACATTTGACTATCCTCTCTTGTACGTGTCTTACATAATCATATAAGGTAAGATCGAATTATTTAATTGAAAAAATTAAGCTTTATTAATTAAGCCAGCATGATTTGTGCAACTAACACATCCAGTTAACTTTTCCACTCTAGTTGTAAATTGACTTTTTAAGATCGTGCATTTAGCCGACATATTAATGCATATTTTAGTTTTCTTTATTATTTTTTTTTTTCTTTTTTTTTCCTTGTTCATTATTCGCCAATACTACCTCTTAAGTTTAACATTGTGTTCTTAACATTAATTTACAAGATAAAGGAAAAAAAATGTGTTCTCAAAATTATATTAGAGAAGAAAAGAAAAGATGATGAAAAAACTGAAAGAAAAATTTGAAGCTTTTTTACTGTAAAATCTTCCTCTCATTTTCAGGCTGATTAGGATGGAAGATAAACTCATGAACATTCGGAGTAGTGATCTATATTCATTTTTTTTACAGGTCATGCTCTTTTTCTCTTTCATTATTTCTCACTAATTAGTTTTTTCAATGTGCCAATCATATCTTTAGATCTAAATTTTACGCATAAAATCATTTTTCTAAAATAAGTAGATCTCTCTTAAATGAAACAAGTTCCTTATGGGACACTTAAAACGGACAAAATTAGTTTGATAGTGATAACGTGACCCACAAAATATATATAACCGAAGAGTATAAACGTGGTATTTGTTGTTTCGCATGCTAGTATATATAGCCGCCCTCATATTAAGTGTTGCACAACCTACGTAAGAAAATTTTGTCAACAAATTGATAACTCATTCAATCTGGAAGATTTAGCATACATTAAAACTTAATATATTTCTTTTTAAAGTGAAACAGTTACATATATTATATTCTTACAAGTTTTTTATATACAAAATACAATGATTATAAAACATGTTTGAAATTTTGAATGTATATATGTAATTTTGCGTTTTAAAGAATGACATATATGTAAATGCACCACAAACAATAAGCTAAGAAAATTCTTTTGCTAACAAAGACACGCTACTTTTTTTGACAATAGATGCATATGAATTGTCACATTGAAACTACGAAACTTCTGAATTAGAAATCTAAAATAGTAATCCCCTTTAGTTTTTATTAGTGATTCGAACTTATTTAATTTATCACTAGTTGATTAGGAGTTCTTAATATAACGTTTGTTTGTTAAAGCACATGTCACATTAACTTGTTTAATCATACCCCTGGTACAGAAAAATAAAAGGTATACATTCTATTCGAAAAGTGCAAAGAGCATGTTCGAGTGCGTGTAAATTGAATATTTGAATAATGGAATTTGCTATTTAGTGTCAAAAGTTTCTCATACATCTTTTTGTAGTAACCAAATCCGAGTGAGAATCATATTCGAGATAAGAAAATATTGTGTATGAAGAAACAAGATTTTGTTTGGGAGAGACGCGCGTGGTGTATTAAAAAATGTTGAAAAGTTACCATTGCATTATTAAAAGAAAGTAAACTCGAAATTCACCATCATATATATACATCATTACGTACAACCATGACGTACGTTAGTGTCATCTTGTACTTTTGAAATGAAAATGTACGACATTCCAATTTGTCTTTTCTCAACAATAGTAACCCAAAGAAATAAACCATAACTTATTAAAATCAACTTTTGATCAACCTACTACTAGTATTTTTTTCTGGGAAGTTACGTGATAGTGATGATATTTGCTTCTGCACTTAAATACCAATTATGGATCGAGTACATTGTTTAATCGATTATAGGTTAAGCTAATCACGTATATTTTCGTGTTGGTACACAGTGGCGGCGGAACTTGAACATTTTTTTTAGGGGGGCCGAATTTATTTTGGAGGGGCCGAATCGGAGATTTGTTTGTAAGATCAACTAAATTACCCCTAAAACCTATAATTTTTACACTAGGTGCCGCAAATTTTGGGGGGGCCGGGACCCTCCCCTGCCTCCATAAAGGTCCGCCCTTGTTGGTACAGTAGTGATGATTTTTGTTTCTGCATGTTGCTCGGTTTTGCTTCCATTGTTTGGTCCAAAAAAACAGGGCCGTCCCGTGAATTTTGGAGGCCCTGTGCTATAACGAATATTTAGGCCCCTTGAGAAACACGAAAGATTTAAATATATATAAATAAAAATTCAAAAATATTAAATGCCCTCAAACAATAAATAACGATGTTTAACAAGTTTATTTGTATTACACTGATAGTATTAAGTAGAACGCCTTTAAAGCTTTTCTAAACTGTCACAAACCTGTGTTGAGAATATTAGTTTCATAAACTTTTTTGTGCTTATTTAGAAATAAAACTCAAACATTAGGGCAAAAGTGTAAAATCTAGAAACTTTAAGGTGCAAAGTTAAAACACAAAAAAGCTGTCATCTTCTTCAGCCGTGTAACCTCCATAACCTATTTTTACCATTGTAATAAAACCACTCGATGTTTAAACTGGTTTCGGAAAAAATCACCGTATCTTGCGTTTTAGAGCACATTTTCATCAGATTAACATGAAAAACCTGAACTGAAACACCACTACCGTTCAAAATTTTGAGGCCCTCGAAAATTTGAGGCCCTGTGCGGTTGCTCACTCCGCACATGCTCAAATCCGGCCCTGCAAAAAAACATAAGTTCCGACATTGTACATGCATGGTACTTTTATTGTGAAACAAACGAATCAAAATTAGATGCTATTCAAGCTTTATGGTGTTTAATTATAAACTCATAAGTTCGTAGACTGTTTCTTAATAGGAGAAACTGAAATCGATGTATTCTTTAAACCAGGGCCGTCCCATTTATTTGGGTGGCCCGGTGCAAAACTATAAATAATACCCAATAAATCATGAAAAGCTTAACTATTATGAAAAATTAGAAACATAATATACTTAGAAATTATGGACATATACTAAATCAGAGGCTCCTCACAAATTGTGGCCCTGTGCGGCTGCCCCACTTACACATGCTAATCACCGCCACTGATTTAAACATGCAAAAAAGAATGATGCACTTCTTTTTGGAAAATGTTACCTTTACAAAATGTTCACAAAGAATTTTTCACAAAATGACTGTTACTAATAAAATTCATTTTAATTAATTATCTCTTACTTTTAAATATTCATCTCCCTATTAGTGCTTGCCACATTCTTTTGTGAAAAAATCTTTTATAAAAAGTTTGTAGATGTAGCATCACTCACACCTCCTTCTTTTTTGTCATGAACGATTTCAAGTAAAGTTGTTATTTGAGTTAACCCGATCCAAATAAGGCTTATTTGAGTTTAACCAGGGTTTAGATAGGAAAAACCTTACCCGTATCGAAGCCTCATACAGACTCGGGTTTTTCGACTGCGCGTTAATCAATTCTGGTTAGACGTGTTTTGATTTTTCGACACCTCTGATCAATTGATTATAGATGATTAATAATTAATATAAGTTTAGATCTTGGAGTATGTTGGAATTAAGGGCAATTCAACTTCCACGTACGTAATATGAAGACGAATTATTTGGTCTAGCTACCAAAATGAATCATCGACCACTCTACCACTTTATTCATACGTACACGTAGCTTTCACATAAGAAAGTATATACTCTAAATTATTTAATCTTATAAAGAAATATGTGATTTTTATTTGGAAAAATGGGAATGGGCACAGTAAAACCCGCGTGTTACTAGATGTTAACTAATTTTTTTTTTTTATTTTTTTTTTTCTTCTTTTTTTTTACAACAGAATTATATTAAAAGCTAGCAAGAAGCTAAAAGAACAATTACAAAGTTGATATATTAAAGGGTTTTGAAACCAATTATTCCAAAAAAGGAAAGACAATTTGTCAATAGTAAAATACCACCTATATGAACAATCAACAATCTTCTCAAATATTCAAGCGCACATACTATACATAATGAAGTTAAAGTCATGTAAGCTTTATCGCAAGATCTTAACTAAATTTTGCGAGTCTTACCTATTTATTTTGGCAAAAACTAATTTGACTCCTTAGTTAATTTTTTTTTTTTATTTTATTGTCTAGGTTTTTGATTATCACAATATTAGTCTTTCTCATTAACATATCGTATTTGTAAATAACGTTTTCTTTACTGCAATATAATCGTTTATTTGTTAAAAGACACCGACACGCAAAGTATTTTAGAAATTAAGATTTTTTCTTCACTTTGCAAAATCAGAAAGCTTTTCTAAAATAGTGCTCTCCTGATTTTGATTTTCTTTTTTTTTGTACGGCAAATTTATTAGAGACTAGCAAGGAGCTAAAAGAAATTTCGAACTAATTGTACTAGGGCTTTTCATCCAAGAGACCCAATCAAAATAGGAAATACGTCGACTAGAGCACCATGTATACGACAAAAGAACAATCTCATCAAATAGAAGCTCCAAGTGCGATTGATTACTCTGATTACGAAACTTCCAAATATCCCACCACATGATATAACAAACGCCTTCCAAAACATACTAAAGAAGCCACATAGATAAACGAAGATTGTTGAACCTGTGACTTTGATATTTATATTCCTATTAATTATAGTTTAAACCGTATTTAATTTTTAAACTCATGAGTGCATTAAACTTATAAAGAGGAATAACATGAGTTGTTATTGAATGCAGATAGTTAAAAAAAATTTTGGANACGCACATACTATACATAATGAAGTTAAAGTCATGTAAGCTTTATCGCAAGATCTTAACTAAATTTTGCGAGTCTTACCTATTTATTTTGGCAAAAACTAATTTGACTCCTTAGTTAATTTTTTTTTTTTATTTTATTGTCTAGGTTTTTGATTATCACAATATTAGTCTTTATCATTAACATATCGTATTTGTAAATAACGTTTTCTTTACTGCAATATAATCGTTTATTTGGTAAAAGACACCGACACGCAAAGTATTTTAGAAATTAAGATTTTTTCTTCACTTTGCAAAATCAGAAAGCTTTTCTAAAATAGTGCTCTCCTGATTTTGATTTTCTTTTTTTTTACGGCAAATTTATTAGAGACTAGCAAGGAGCTAAAAGAAATTTCGAACTAATTGTACTAGGGCTTTTCATCCAAGAGACCCAATCAAAATAGGAAATACGTCGACTAGAGCACCATGTATACGACAAAAGAACAATCTCATCAAATAGAAGCTCCAAGTGCGATTGATTACTCTGATTACGAAACTTCCAAATATCCCACCACATGATATAACAAACGCCTTCCAAAACATACTGAAGAAGCCACATAGATAAACGAAGATTGTTGAACCTGTGACTTTGATATTTATATTCCTATTAATTATAGTTTAAACCGTATTTAATTTTTAAACTCATGAGTGCATTAAACTTATAAAGAGGAATAACATGAGTTGTTATTGAATGCAGATAGTTAAAAAAAATTTTGGATATCTTTACTTAATCTCATAAGTGGAATAATATGAGTCGTTCGTATATGTATAATCTCGTGTATTCATTTACATGTCACAGTAACTCGTATTTTCTTTTTTATATTTATAATTCCATGCAAAGTCATTAATTTAATATATAAAATAACAACAACATATGTGTGATATTTCTTTTATAAAATATAAAGTATAGGAGGTATAAAATATGATTTATACCAAGGGATCAATATTAGTCATTTATTTTTTTTATCAAATAAAAACCTACTTTCACCTCTCTTTTAAAACAATTAATATATAATTTAGCAAAAAGATTTATACCATCGCGATGAGCATTTAATTATATATCCACAGAGGAACACTTTGATATACATTCGACAATTTTTTTTTTTTTTTCATTTTTTTCCTTCTTCTTCTTCTTCTTCTTTTTACTTTTTCTGTTGTGAAAACTTGCTTAATAAATCACATATGACTCAACGATATTTTTATATTCAAGCACTAAAACCTGTAGCAAAATGAACATAACTCTTTCTACAAAATTTAAAAGTTTAAACATTTTTTTTATTGAAAACTAGACATTAATAAGTTTCTAACCATATGTAACAGATTATATTTTGATTTATATATTAAAGCAGTTAATTCATAAAAGTTGGATAAAGACATAAATCACATGTGATTTAAACACATGTAATCTTTATCACATGTGAGTATAGAGTTTTTATAAATAAACTGCTATAATCTAGAAGTTGATATATAATGAGTATTATATGCTTGGAAAGCCATGAATATGTGGTTTGCTTCGCAAAAAGCAAGGAAACTTTTAATTTATATACAAATAACTATGTCAATTTTAATACAGTTGTTTATTGTTCAAAATTTCTAATTAGTGTTAAATCACATGTAATGTATTATGTGAAATTCAATACTAAAAAAAGGTGAAAAAAACAAAAGAATTTATTTCGTCGAAAGTATATGAAAGTGGTCGTTTATGAAAAGATAATAAATGTTCGTAGCAACCGTATAATATGTTGTGATTAACGATTAACGGTTCATGAGATACGTGTAATTGCATTTTGAATTAAAATATTAATCAATCTTTCTCATTTTTTTCTCAATTGAAAAATGAGTGACTGATCCCTTGTTATGCTGAAAGCTTTGGATATGTATATGATATCTCCTTATAAAATATATGGGGTATTTATAAATTTATTAAAAAACATGAAAACCAATATGCATACATTTAAGTTCGTATAATTTATTTAAATTTTAAAAACTAAAGTTTTATTAATAGGCTCTCTTTTTTTTGTAAGTTTCTTTTATAAATTTGACATGTTTATCTTATACATATTTATTTTTTTGTATACAGTTTAGATAAGTTTGATAAAATGAAGCCAACTTTGACTTTTATTAGCTGACAGAAANCTTTTTACCTTTTCTGTTGTGAAAACTTGCTTAATAAATCACATATGACTCAACGATATTTTTATATTCAAGCATTAAAACCTGTAGCAAAATGAACATAACTCTTTCTACAAAATTTAAAATTTAAACATTTTTTTATTGAAAACTAGACATTTATAAGTTTCTAACCATATGTAACAGATTATATTTTGATTTATATATTAAAGCAGTTAATTCATAAAAGTTGGATAAAGACATAAATCACATGTGATTTAAACACATGTAATCTTTATCACATGTGAGTATAGAGTTTTCATAAATAAACTGCTATAATCTAGAAGTTGATATATAATGAGTGTTATATGCTTGGAAAGCCATGAATATGTGGTTTGCTTCGCAAAAAGCAAGGAAACTTTTAATTTATATACAAATAACTATGTCAATTTTAATACAGTTGTTTATTGTTCAAAATTTCTAATTAGTGTTAAATCACATGTAATGTATTATGTGAAATTCAATACTAAAAAAAGGTGAAAAAAACAAAAGAATTTATTTCGTCGAAAGTATATGAAAGTGGTCGTTTATGAAAAGATAATAAATGTTCGTAGCAACCGTATAATATGTTGTGATTAACGATTAACGGTTCATGAGATACGTGTAATTGCATTTTGAATTAAAATATTAATCAATCTTTCTCATTTTTTTCTCAATTGAAAAATGAGTGACTGATCCCTTGTTATGCTGAAAGCTTTGGATATGTATATGATATCTCCTTATAAAATATATGGGGTATTTATAAATTTATTAAAAAACATGAAAACCAATATGCATACATTTAAGTTCGTATAATTTATTTAAATTTTAAAAACTAAAGTTTTATTAATAGGCTCTCTTTTTTTTGTAAGTTTCTTTTATAAATTTGACATGTTTATCTTATACATATTTATTTTTTTGTATACAGTTTAGATAAGTTTGATAAAATGAAGCCAACTTTGACTTTTATTAGCTGACAGAAATACTTGATTTTTCAGGTATATATAATAATGATGCACTCTCATGGATATAATTTAGTTGTTCAACATTATTTTTATACTTTCAGAAAATCTCGTATTATGTAACAGATAAAATTGACGTTTACTATTTTGAAACATTAAAAACTACTCCCTAATATTCAAATATACTTTTTGCAAATAATATATCAAATGATTGTTTAATTGCCATTCAAAAAAGAAAATTATTATTTAATTTTTTTTCTCCATAACTATATGCGTGTCAACACTCTTCTGTTGCCGTACACTTGTTTGTTTAGTTGCATGAATCGTTCTTCCTTGCAAGTTGTTTGGTTGCATGAATCGTTCTTCCGTGCAAGGAATGAACCTCCAACTTTAATAATAGAGTAAATTACAAATCTTTTCTTTATTATGTGGTATTAATGTTTATGTAAAAAGCTAAAAAGAAAGAGGTTGAAGATTAGCATTTGTAAAGGTAACAAAATATCTTCACATGAAGTGTAAATAACAAAATTACCCTCAGGTGGCTGAATTTAACGGAGCAAATTAATAAACGTTTGGTAAAAGGAACGGTTTGTTAAAATTGGACAACTATAAGGACGGATGGTGTAATTATAAAGCTTAAAGATGAAAAGTGAAAAAATGTGTAAACCACATGGACTAACTTTGTAACTTACTCTTATTAATATAATTGTAGAATATGGAGTTATGGACAAATGGCTTATTTTTCTTTAATTGAAAGTCAGAATAATTCATTTGCAAAGTCAATCAGATATTTCAATATTTTTTATTGAACAAGAAGATATATTCTCCGTAAGCTTTTTTAGTGTCTCAATCAAATTAGACTAGCAGGTAACTCGCGTATTACAACGATGAGTATCTTCTAATCAAAATTTTTAGTGAACAATATTTTTCGATTACAAGTTTTTCGTGATAATGACTTTACGCATGGCGATAATTTTAAGAATAATTTTATCACACACTATTTAATATTAAAATATCAAGTACCTATGCACCACGATGAATGACGATACGAAAATGGTAGTCAGTAGTATTAATAGGTTGTGATGATTGTCAGTGAAAGTTACTTACTACTCAGTAAATGTTGTGTAATATTGCAGTCGATCGTTAATTTTCTCTCGGGAGACATGGCTTCAATTCAATCATTCTCTCCGGTTTGAGAATGACCACATGAATCGGAATCCGCTTAACTTTTGTCAAAATATTATATAACATGCAAAAATAAAGAAGTCTAAATTAGTTCTTGCAGATTAATTATATATATGTCATTACTTATATAAATTACGGTATTAAAAAATTACACATTTTCATGTTTATAAATTATATGAAAATCTTCGTACTTTGACATGTACGATTCATTTCAATCGAATGCAAAATGATTATAATTTCACTAAACTTGTACTAAAATCAATACATAGATGATAAGAGGAGAATTATTTTACATATCAAAATTTTCTCACATAACATCACAAATCTCAGCCATACATTTTCTTGTTGAGAAAAAAATGGGATATCAATTAATATTTTAATTTTAATTTTAATTACACCTATTTTTTATAATTTAAATATGTTATTAACCGTTTGATCATTAGACAAAATAAATTATATTGTCACAGCCAACATTTAATTGTCTTTTTATAAACGGACACTTTGATATATTTTCGACAAACTTTTTTTCAGTTTATTTTTCACGTTTTCTTAGTTGTATCAAAATTTGAATTTCATATCAAATGTGATTTAAGACTAATATCGAAGTTCGAACACTAAACATCCGTACTAAAATTGGCATAAGTATTTGTTTATAAATAAAAAACTTTTTCTGTTTTTGGCAATGGAAGAGATACATTCTTGACATTTCAACTATATATCACATACAATATATTCGAATTATATCAGTTCATTTATGAAACTTCTACAATCACATGTAAAATATCACAGTTGGTAAAAAATCACATCTGATTTTATGTGTTATATCCAAATTAGTGTAATACTCCGTATCACATGTAATTTCTCATGCAAGTTTCAACAATGAAGAAAAAAAAAAAAAAAAAAAAAAAAAAAAAAA
>LBNU01020411.1:17623-28730 GCA_014162995.1 Artemisia annua | reverse complement strand
TTAGCAATACTATTTATAACTAGCAACATTAACAAATCATTTCTGGATTTTAACAATTTGACATACTGCTTTTATCCAAGAAACCAAACACACCTTTGACAGTTTGACATCACAAGCAACCATACAAGGTCTCAAAATTTTCATTGATATTTTTTCAAAGATACAACCATTCATAAAAGCTGCAAACATAAACATAATTAATTATCCTACCTAAATACTAAAGATACTAGAAACATAAAAACATCATCATTAAAAACTACTCCCTGCGTTGCATCCTTTCCTGGAGATAGTGAAACATAATTTCAAGATCAGTAATCCTGTTTTCCAGATTTAATGGGTCTGCAAATGCAAACCCATCTTGTTGACCCCCTTGGTTTTGATGCTCCACCACATTTTGATGCTCCATCACATTTTGCTCATCCACCACATTTTGCTGCGCATCCTCTTCATTTTGCTGCTCCACCACATTTTGCTGCGCATCCTGTTGATCCTCCTCATCCTCTTCATCTTCTTCATCCTCCCCATAAAGCTCATCCCAGTAAAAGTCTTGTCTATGCAGCCATCTCAAAATTATTGTTCTCATCCACGGATCTACCTGCTTATACGTCCCATATTGTAAATTGATATCATACCCGAAATGATTAAACACTGCGTCCCATAGCAAACTGTTGTTTAATACCCACTTGTACTCTTCTGCATCATTTTGAAGTTACCATTTGCTGCCATTGTTGAAGTTTTCTTTTTAAGTGAATATGTGTTTTGTGTGTTATTTGGTATATATACAATAGAGAGGTATAAATAGGCTTATATGAAGGGTTCCCAAGACTTTTGGCGGGAAAAGGGATCGACCAAAGCCTAAATCATACTGTGAATTGAAGATATATTAAAACTGTTCCTAAAGATAAGGAATTGACTGTCCCCACTTTCCTTTTACCAATTCTTGACTTACCAATTACTACTTGTATCTCATGCTTTATGAATAATAAACTTCCAAACTCAATATTTCCAACAATGATTTGGGATTGGGTTTTGACCCGAGGGAATAAAAGTTTGACCGTGACTCGAAGAAAACTTATGTTTTGTTTCTTTGAAGTTTAATGTTTTTGTGTTCAAACAAAACTTATGCTATGTTTCTTTGTTAATCAAGTTATCGATTACTATATTATGATGCTTTGTTAAAAGTCAAACAAAGATTGTCAAACTTGATTGTCATTTGCAAAAGTCAAAGAGTCTCCAAGTGAATTTGGGCAATTCCGGGTAATTACTATCAAAAGATAACTAATAGCCAATCATGATTGTCACTTTGGGTAATTTTTGGTAGTTTTGTGCCTGTACATTCATTTGCATAAGGTCAAACAGGATAGTCAAATTGTGCCATTTTGGGTAATTACTGCCAAAAGATATCGAGTAGCCAAAAGATCAAGATCAGTTAAATTTACAAGCAAACACTTAACCATTCACCATAAAGATGGGGTACATGAGCCACTACAAACCACACAATCTAGCCATAAACACTATACTACTTCAGTGCAAGTACCAAAGAAACCACAACTGCAAAAACACAAAGTGTTGACTTCCAAAAACTGACTTTCTTTAAGGCATTTCTCAACTCTGCCTCCAATTCTTCAATCCTTCTTTGACGATTAACTTCAATTTGAACCTCACGCCTTTGTCTGGGATTCAGTTTGCTATACATCTCAAACAAATGCATCTTGTACCAATCACATTCCTCCTCTGGATCATACCAATCAAATTGTTCACATTTCTTCGTACCCGGTTTCTAAAATAAAAAAAAAACGTAGTATATTAAACATTAAACTTAATAATCTTTAAACTAAACGTATCTGATAACTTACCCATCGATTTTGGCAGCAAATGAAACGTCGAGCAGGGTTGGATGGTGTCCAAGATGTTACCACCATTGCTGGCCTGTCACATTTGCAGTCATCTTCAAAAAGATAAAACGACACGAGTTAGTTTGATTTTGATTTGGGATTTGTTATGATTTTTTAGAGTGTGTTAAATTAGGGTTAATGTGAAAGGGAATTGATTTGCACACTTTATAAATTGATTGGGACACTCCATCTGTGCATTAAATACTTGTACAGTATTAAACACACTGTTTCAACCGGTTGTACATTGAGTTTGCAAATAACTTTTTTGAGTGTGCAAATCATTAGCCGTATGTATAACAGAAGATCAAAAATTGACGGCCATTAATCCTTATTAGGGTCAATCGGGCCGACCCCGTACCCGAGTTAGCCAAATATTTTCAACCCGAATCACCCGAATAAAAAGGAGAAGGACGTATGGAAATGAAAAAATCGTACAAAAATGTACGAAAACGTAATAAACGTTTCATAACATTTTAATACAGAGGAAAACATTCAGAAAAGCTTAGAACATATGAAAACGAGCGAAAGTTGCCTAAAACATTCAACATGGATGAAATCGGTCGAAAAGGGTCGCAATCGGTCGTAGTCGGACTAAAATGGTCTAAATCCGTCGAAATCTGTCGAAAATTGTCAACGTCGGTCGAAAACTAGCGACATCGACCAAAATCGATTGAAAACGGTCAAAAAGGGAGGAAAAACGTTAGAAACGGATTAAAACGTAAAAAAAAAACAATAAAACATATAAAATGTTGTATAGCATTTGTCTTATTTAACGAAATCCAATGCACATGAACCATGACCCATGTTAATTACCCATTGTCGATCACCAATCATGTATTGGTCGATAACATATGTGACATGCCACTACAACCTAATATTAATGCACATGACCCGTTACCCATGTTAATTACCCAATGATCAACAGTCATGGATGTGACCAGTGATAACCTAATGCATATGACCCATATGATATGTCAAATACCCATTATTGAATGTGACCAGTGACAACCTAATGCATATGACCCGGCCATGACCCATGTGAATTAGCCATTATCACCGGTCATGCATGGGTTGCACCGGCTTGGTAGGTGTATAGTAGTTATATATAGTGTGAATTGAATGTTATATGAATTGTATTTGAAGTTATTAAAGGCGGTCATGCATGGGTTACACCGGCTTGGTAGGTGTACCGTTTGTCACAGAAACTAATAAGAAGCAAGTATGCAAGGACCTCCCGATCATGTTATCAGGGATCGAGAAAGTTTGAACTCGGTTTGAGCTTGATCACTCGAAAAGCTCGGTTTATTTGTAAAGGTGTGTGTCTTACACAAATTAAAATTGAAATATAATCTAATAATCGAATTCGGTTCACCTTCGGCTCGAAAATCTCGATACCAAGGTTTTCAAGATCGGGATCATATCCTACTTAGGATCGATTTTGTCTTTGCAAGATCGAGATCGTAATATCGGATCGGGATCTTAAGATCCTACCATAATGCATTTTTTAAGTATCTTTTGTAATATTATACAAATTTATAAATTATTATATACATAAACACAAAATTATATAAATGTTTCATTGAAATGTTGTCCTAAATTATGGTTATGAAATGTATAAGAAGATTATAACATGTTGTTTTTTCAATTTTACAAAACACAATTCATAAATTTGTAGTTTTTTAGTTTGCTAGTTCGAGAAAAGTAAGATCGGATCGGATTAGATCATATATAAGATCCTATGGTCAGGATCGGGTTCCTATACGATCTTAAGCTTTCAAAGATCCTACATAAGATCCGGATCGTTTTTGCTTTGCAGTATCGTAAAATCATAAGATCCTAAGATCAGGATCGGGATCCTGACAACCATGCTCGATACATTTATAATTAACTATTTACACTTAGTACGCTTACATACAATATATATATATATATTAAAAAAAAACATATGCTATATCACTTACAAGCTCGAAAACTCAACAATAACTCGAGTCGAACTTTTATAAGGTTGAGCTCAACTCATTAAATAATTACCACTTCATTTGATAGGCTTGAGTTTGAATAATCATCCCAAATTTTAACTTTTCCCCAACCCGCTTAAAATTTTCCCCAAATTTAAATTGCCCTCCACCCAAATATTTCATTAACCCACGCCCATGTTTTTCAATACTCGTTCCCAATTAATATCCACAAAATGTAGATCTGGTCTTCTTCTATCTCCACAACACTCTCCTCACTCACGCCACCGCTCGCACCAACACTACACTCGCACCAAGACCACAGCTAAGGCCCGATCCAATGACATGTTTGGCGGTCCAGTCCGGCTCGGTATTCAGCTCATTATGTTTGTCGGTCCAGTCCGGCTCGGTATTCAGCTCACCGGTTTGGTTGATCCTAATTACTGGCGAGGAACACTCCAACTTTGCTCTGTTCTTGATTGGTACTTTACTTTTACATGGTTATTGAGGTACGTGGTTCAAGCTCCTTGATTTTGATTTCACTAAAGCTATATGTAATGTGTGCAGATATTAAACCGGGTTGATGATGCTGTCAATGAATCTTTGAAACAATCTCAAGGTTCATATACCGCCTTGCTATCTTATAATGACAAGATTTTTTGTGAATACCTGATTACACACTTCTGATGCATTTAAGCATCTTTATCTGGTGCCTATCTTAGTCCTTAATTTATTAATACATCATCAGGTTGCAAAACAACTCGAAATGTCTTTCATGACATGTTACCCAGCCCGCCATTTTTATGTGGTATTATCTTTTATTATTTTTGAAAGTGCGTTCACATCTGAAATGGTTTTTTATCCTTGAATTCATCTTTTAGATGTTTTTAAGCACCCATTATGCGGGGACTGATTTAAAAACTAGATTGACCATAACCAAACTGGCCAAAAGCAAATGCTACCTTTGAATCTTTACTTTTTTCTAGTTTGAAAAAAATAATCTGAAATGTATATAGCTTTGGAAGGTTGAACAAAAGTTACAAATAAAAGATGCAGAATCGATTGTAAGAAAGCCTAAAATTGGAAATAGACTAAGATCTGATTATCAAAAAATATAGTTGTTTCTAATCAAGTAGTCGCGTTGGTCTATTTGATTTTTTCAGCTTATCTTTTCCATTTTTAATTGGGTGGTTGGGACAAAGTTACTTGTACCTTTTTAAACCATTCCTAGAGTTTAATCTATACCTTATTTTTAGTTGGGTGGTTGGGACAAAGTTACAAGATCTGATATGCGTTGTATTCCTATCGTGTTTGCGCAGATAGTTGAACCAGTGGCGCATCAAGCGACTCAATAATCACATTTACTTGAATATACACATTTACTTGAATATATCATCTCAAATGTCACACATATTATATATTTATGTGGCCAAAGGACGAACAATAGTCACTCTCAAAAAACATTTGTGTGACTATAAGGTGTTTACGGTCACTGATAATGACTAATCCAACAAAACTTGTGCCTAATTTGTCACACATATTCGGGGTTTTGGTCACTCTTTTTCGATGGAAAAGGCCACGAACTCAACAATGTGACCATATGCCACCTACGGTGGCGGGACCTTTTGTCACACATGACGAAAAAAACGTGCGTGACTATATGCATATCGTCACACATTTTTGGCATGACCAACAGAACTTTTTGTACCAGTGCATGTCAGAAACGTTTCCATAACCATGCAACGAAATGAATCAGGAAAGTCAAAATTAAAATGTATTATGGTATAAAGGAGTGTTTTGTAACACCCCCATTTTCACATATCGCAGCAGAATTTGGATCAATAGTGTCGGTGTGTTTTACTTCGTTATGAATCCTTTGATTGTGCATCACATCGTCAACATGTGTATCTTCAGATGCTCTACTAGATTCATCAGACTCTTTATTGTTATCCATATGTTGTTGTTTTGAGAAAACATTAGTGTTTTTCAAACCAACATCATCTGGCGTGACAATACTAGTTTGATGAACCTCATCGAGTATGGCACTTGTTTCATATGTGTCATATAATTTGAGTACCTCGGAAATGATGGATGATTTGGAAGATCCTGATTGATTTGCCGATGTGACTGCAGATGTAAGCTTGGCCATAAAGATGGTTTATGCAGTAGGTTCATCATCAACATCAGAATCAAATGCATCACAATCTTCAGCCTGGAAGATGTTCGGGTCATTTAGAGCAAGATCCTGGACTGGTTGATCATCCACATCAGCATCAAAGGAGTTTCCTTCATCACCAGCAAGAAAGAGCAGATGTTCCTCATCCAATTTAACACCATTCTCTTGTGCTTGCATCAACAACATCTTATCTTTGAAGTAGTCGGAGTTCTGAGGACGTTTTGGTTCAGTGCAGTTTCTTGCAATAAGACCTAGCCCACCACAATTGTAGCACTTGATTTGCCTTCCTTGTCCTTGATTGCCATTTCCCATTCTGTTCTGAGCATTTCCTCGGACATTTTGTCTTCCTTGAACCACAACACGCCCATCTTCCACAACAGCAAGATTACGTGGATTAGATGAGGTTCTGAGTTGATTGTTGGTTTGAGGAAGAGTGCTTCTGAAGTGTTGAACCAGCAGAGAGACTTGATTGGAGAGATTATCAATTCTCTTGTCCATGTAGGAATTTCCCGATTCTTGTGAATTTGTTTTGACACTTGCTGATTGCATTGAGGCTTGACCAAGAGAAGACTGATTCTGTGTTGCTTGAGCAGTGATTGGAGGGTTGATTAAGTCAGCTGAGAATTGGTTGAGTCCTTGAGCACTGGAGATTAGAGCAAGAGGATCATTTGAGGGATGAAACTTCTCTCTTAGCTGACGATCATACATGGCATGTTTCTCATGTTGTTGCAGATAAGCATAGAGTTGCTCATAGTTGGTGTTTCTGAGTCCTTTGTTTAGCTTCACAGCCGTGACAAATCGATCCCATTCTGGTGACATGTTATTGACGAACTTTGAGTTGAGTTGGATGTTGGGCATTGTCATTCTGATCATTCTCATGTCATTCACAAGCTTGTGGAATCTGACATAGTAATCATTGATGCTTTCACCAGGGTTCATCTTAAAGTGCTCGAATTCATCGTACAATTGAGACTCACGATCTTCCTTTGTTAATTCTGAACCAGCTAGCAACATTTTGACATTGTCCCAAACAGCTTTGGCCTCAGTGTTGAAGTTAATCAGTTTGTATATGTCCTTTGGTAGCCCTTGTACCACAATGTTTGAAGCACGAATGTCAGCATCATATCGTTTCTTTTCAGCTTCATTCAGATCATTGTACGTACGAGGTCTGTCAATTCCAAGGGTGACTGTCCCATCATCACCAGTGGAGATAACATCTCTGGTAGTGCCCATTTGGAACGGCCCTTCATCAATTGATCTCAGAATGTTCTCCCCATTTTCTTTGCCTTGACAATACAAGCGAATTCTTTGTGACCAAGACTCATAGTCCGTTCTTTCTAGCATTGGAGGTCGAGTGTCAGACCCAGCAGCTTGGATATCATCAATAGATGTTACAGTAGTCATGATGACAAGGTCTTAGACGGGATTTTACAACACACGTGACTTAAACCGAGAAATCGATTCTTTCCCGGGATTTTACTAAAGTCAACCAGGAAAACCGCTAAGATAAGTAAACCGCTGGTACAGTAACCGCTGACAATTAACCGCTGACAGAGTAACCGCTAGTAAAGTAACCATTGAAGAGTAAACCGCTGATGTAATAACTGCTGAAACTTAACCGCTGGAATAGTAACCGCTGATTATTAAACCGCTGACAACAGTAACCGCTGGACAGAGTAACCGCTAGTAAGGTAACCACTGAAGAGTAACCGCTGATAACTTAACCGCTGAGTAGTAAACCGCTGGAAGTTAACCGCTGAAACAGTACAAAGTACAGCGTAATGTCCGCTCCACTACTTGTACTAACCGCTATCACTAACCGCTGAAACCCCAAGTTAACCGCTGCTAAGAAGCTTTTAACGAGGAACAAACCGCTGCCAAGAACCAAGTTCCAAACCAACTCGTACACTACTCAAACGTTAGATTTAGTCCAACCAACTGATAAACTAGATGAGTCTAACCTTTCTAATCCTAGAAGTACAAGAAAGAACACAAGAATCACCACGAACAAGATCTAAAATGAGTAGAAACTAGTAGAAACCAAAACAAACCATACACCACAAGTCCTACAATCCCTAGGATGTAACCATGGCTCTTGATACCAATTGTAGGATACTAACTAACAACACAAACAAGCCCATACTTATGGTTATGGTTCGTTGCATATAAGAAAGAAAAGAAAGAAATGTAGGGAGAGAAAGTTAGAGAGAGAAAGAGATGAAGCCTTGAGAGAAAACCAAAAAAAAGAAAATAGAATTATGAGAGAAGGCTTACCCTCTCCAAGGATGGAGAGGGCTTATATGTACATGAGTTTTGCCACTAGGGTGTGCCACTTGGGCTGCGGATCAGGTATACAGTGGGTAAAGACCCGTCCTTCTTCCGCGAACTAATCTACTTCTAAACTACGTTTAACTAACTATTGTAACCACTACGAGCTAATCAATGCTTAATCATATCAGGGGTGACCGAATCTTTCTTATACAAAAAACGTATTCCTAACAGAATTCTATAGTCAGTTTAGGTTGAGAGCTAAGTCCATGAATGAACTCTATGTTGAGTTTGTCATTCAAGAAAAAGTCTTTTCATACTCGCTTCCTGATTTTGGTCACATCCTTGGTGTTCCTACCACGGGGCAATGCTCGTTCACTGACAAATGGAGCCTTGATGCTCTTGTCAGTAGCACCCCTAGACGTGGGAAATATGCCACTATTCCCCCACTCCAAATGAAATTAGGAATCTCATTCAAAAACCACGAACCTCATCTCTTACCCGTACTCACAAAGGTAAGAAAATTCCTGTTGAAGAAAACCAAATCCTTACAAAAGAAATTGAAAATCACCTCAAAACCTTTGAGGAGATCATACGTGAAAACGCCTTTTGCCTAGGTGGCAATAGGGATCATCTTCCCCCGTGTCTCGGTCACATGCTTTATTGTGTTGTCACATCGACACCCTACAATCTAGCATTCTACATCGTCAGGAGAATGGAGTTCGTTACCAAAAAGGCCAAGTTAAATCTGCCCTATGGTATGCTCTTGACCCGTCTGTTCAACCATATCATGGATGAATTTCCGGAACTCAAATCGGAAAAGTACCATATTCATGATTGTGTCATGTTCCCGCTCACTATTCATATTGAGCGTAAAACAATGTCTGATTTTGGGTTGAAAAGGACCTTGTTTCCCGAGTCCTACTCTAGTGATTCATACTCTCATCACATAGATGATGATGAACACGTTGGTAGTTCAAATGCTTGTGCTTCTTCTCCGTCCCAAACTTTCATAAATGCCCTTCCTCAAATCCCTCAAAATCTTGATTCACAAGACCCATCTGTGATCACTCTTCTGACTCAAATTCGGGATGAGCAAAGGAAAGGATTGAAGTCAATCAAGAATCTCCTCAAGAAAAAGAAGAAGAAGTAAATGTCATTTGGAGTGAACTCATTTCATGATTATGTTTATTATTTGTGATGTTCTTGGAACAACTATGTTTATTATTTGTGTGAACTCTTTTCATGATTGTAAGACATGCTTGATTGTAGATTATGTTTGGATTCGGATGAGGTTATGAGATGTTTAGTTGATATATGACATCTTTTGTTGTTAAAATTTAATCTATGCTGTTCTGTAACGTATAGAAGTAGATTGTATGTGCAGGTTACAGAAATGAGAAACTGGGCAAAATTCTTCAAACCCACTGCCGGCGGTCCTTTATAGATCTGGCGGTCCTCCAGTGATAAAGGACCGTCTGTGTTTTAACGGACCGTCCCTCTGGGATCACGGATTTTTGCACTGTTTTCTTCTTTCCTGCAATCCTAAACCTATTGCATGATTATCACCACCTTACCATGTTTAGATAAACATTTTTGAGTGCTTAAAGTTTCCTAATGCATGCTTTGCCCAAATCATAACCAAGCTTGATTACTTAAACACCTCTCATCCTCTTCAACCTCATCACAATCACCTTCCTCTCTTATCCATCTCCTACAATGGCCTCATCCTCCACCTCAAGCACCAAGTGCACCACTCAAAACACCATCCGCCAATGGAACATCCTACTCTTCATCAAAGCCATCCTCTAGCTCAAAGCTAATCACATAACCCTTCTCATCATTCATCAAAAACTTGTCACCTTTGCTCACCCAATCTAGCTCGGGTGCTTACACTACATTTGTGAGTAATCAACCATCATCTCCTACCTTCTCTATCTCTCCACCAAGAGACTCACATCTTCTTCCAACAAAACTTACCAAATCATGTACCACCATATCACCAAATGGGCCTTTGGAAAACATCCCTCCCACTCCACCATCATCTTCGAACCTTGACAATCCTATTCCCTACCACTTTGTCAACAACCACACCATGGGATGTGCTTGTTGTTACCACAACTTTCATCTCATCCACTCTCTTCGAGATAAACTACACATCATATGTGGCCACATTGAGTTTCTTCTTGCTCAACAAAATGTGCAACCAACTCCCATTTCCACCATGCAACCTTCGGCTCCATCTTCATCCTCACCATCATCCACTACACCCTCTAACTAGATATCTTCAAATATCTAGTTAATAATAATCAAGTGGAAGCTATATTTTGGGCCAAGCATGCTTTGGGAGATAGCTTGTTGTATTGGTTGATGATTATTGTTCTAGTTTCATGATGTCTTAGTTATGTGTTGATTATGGTTGATCTTGTATGTTTGAATGAATGATCTTGTATGCTCCACACGTAAGGAATGAATGAATGATTATGTTATGTTAACATGTTGTGATATGTGTCATGGTTGACTTGAAAATGGACTAAAATTATTAAACCATAAAAATGGGAAGTTACTAAAATCACAACACATCTGCCAACCAGGACGCCTACTGCCGACGGTCCTTTACTAGATTGGCGGTCCATAATCAATAAGGGACCGTCCACCCATTTACGGGACCGTTCCCAGTAGTGCTAAAATTCAGATTTTTCTCTTTGATTCTCTATCTGATTCATACTCTATCTATTTGATTTCACCCTTATATCAATTTTTTTCATATATATATATATATATATATATATATATATATATATATATATAAT
>LBNU01020410.1:16502-26853 GCA_014162995.1 Artemisia annua | reverse complement strand
TGATTTGCCTCTCCCAAGAGTTACCCCAGTTGGAAGCGATGAAGGCACAATGAAATACAAAGACTTGGTGGATATTTGTGCAAAATTGTCCGAGAAAGTTGATGCCTTGGAGGCAGACTTGAAAAAGACAAAGACACTTTATGCTACTGCGTATACTGATGAGTGTCAAAATACTCATCATTTCTTTCACATTTAAACTACAAAAACAGCCAAAAACACTTTGAAATATCACAGAATACTACAAATATCATTGGAATGTGTTTTTATGTGATTCATATAAAAAAGGATTGAAAACAGGTGAAAAACATGCAAAGTATACAAAATTGTCATTTTCAGTCCCTGAAGTTTCATAAATTGGCAAAATTAGTCCCTGAAGGTTTAAAATGGAAGAAAAGTCAACATGAGTCCTTGGGAAATCAAACTTGTTCACTATTAGTCCCTTGATGAAAGTTTTCTAAAATTGGCAACTTTTACCCCTCAAGTTTCAAAAATGGCAAAAATGGTCCTTGGGTATTTAAAAAGTGGAAAATATCAAAAATTACCCTTGTACTATTCATACTTGTCAAGATAGGTCCTCATGATTTCTTTTGGGAATTTACACTCTCAACCCTTCAAAATCAGAAAATTACATAATTGGTCTTTGGGCTTAAACCTTATACAAACCAACCGGACCCTTAGTTTATATATTAAACCCAAAACACTTAAACCCAATACACCCATCCCATCCTAACCCAATAACCTAAACCCAACACCCCCTATTTACTACCCTGGCCCAATAACAAAACCAGCCCAACACACCCTTTATATACTAAACGGGGTTTGACCCCGGTCAACTCCCTTCCATACCATCTCCCCTGTACACCTCCCTCACCCACACCTGCAAACCCAAAACCACCATGGTTTCTCCACCACCTCACCCTTCCACATCACCTACTCTACACCACCAGCTCACCCTTCCACCTTCACAACTCCAACAGTATTCATTAAATGCTTCCCTCCCACTCTCCTCCACTGAGAAATAATTTAACCATGGGAGTTGCATCCACCTCACCTCAGCTCCATACCTATGATCTAATCTTGTCCCTTACACCTCCACAAGCCTCCATAATTCTTTAATTACCTTGAAACTGCTCGAAGTTACCCTTTGGACTTTTGGCGCCAAAAAAGTGAATTTGATGGCTAGGATCATTTGCAGTAATCCAATGGCTAAAATGAAGTGGGAAACACTCAGAGGACAACTGGAAAGCAAGAAAATATCTATATAGAGGCAATGGAGCAGAGAGGAAAAAAGTAGTAGTTTATTTTTTAGCTTATATATGTCGACTTAGCTTAAACTTTCATTTCCAGTGTAATTTTTAGTTCTAAAAGCTTGTACTCAGTATTTTCACTAATATATAAACTTTATTTAAACTTAATTTCAAGTGTTCTTTGGAAATTCAGTTCATGCCATTTTTTAGTGAAAAATCTCATGTTAAGATTAATGTTGTTAAAAGTGGTTGGTTGTAGTTGTATAAGCTCATTTAAGCTTACTGATAAGCTTTTCAAAGCTTAGAAATCACCTAGAGGACTGCTAGTTATAAAAATCAAAAATACAAAAAAATACCATAAATTAGTTGAAAAATAAAAAAAATCCTTGAAGATGAAAGAAGAAGCAGGAGCAGGGTACAATATGGATGACCCTTTGGTTTAGTAGATTATTGGTAAGCTTTAGGATAGTTCTTGGGTCCTGGTTCTTGGTTCTCAGTCTATACTCATTTGTAAGCCTTTTTCTTATTATTTGCTAATTACTGTTCAAATGCTCATGATAAATTATCTCTATGGTTTTTGTGCTTATTTTGTGTAATGGAGTTGCTTTGAGTTCATTTGATGCCTGCTTGTTAATTAAATTCATAGTTGTTCATTTTTTTTTACATTATCACTGTAATTTTAGCATAGTATAAACTAATAGTGTATTGTTGTTCTTATAGGTGTTTTTCTGTTCCTTTAAGCTTAATATGTCATGTTAAGTCATCATCAATCAATTTTATGGTCTTAAACAGTGATTCCCTTTGAAATCACAAAAATCAGTAAGTATAAGGTTGTGTTTGGATTTGCTGAATTCTGTGGTTCACAGGTTATGCTTGTGATTGTGTTTGGTTCAAACATGCTTCTATATGTTCAAATAGCATAGTCAAACTCATAAACTCAGCACTTTCTCAGTTAATAGTCAAAATCATGTTTTATCTCAAATCTTTGGTTCAATGTTAGGAGTTAGGAGTCCATAACCTTTAAAAGCAGTTCCTTAGTTGATGTTTTAGCTTTAGTTAAGTTGCATTGTAGCTTATAACCTCATTTTCATTAAGTAGGACTAAATCAAAATCCATTAAAGTCAACTTTAGGTGTTTAATTAAAAAGTCAAATTTCATAGTTAAAAGTTTTTGAATAAACTTTGTAATTTACTTGTGATCTTTTTATTAGGATTTAGAACTTGTGCTTTTAGAATCATAATATTTTGTTGCTAATCTTAATTAGAGTATTTTTTTTATTACCTTAGTTTAACTGCTTATTTGCTTCTTTGCTTTTAGCACTTTTTCAAGAAAGTGTCATGTGCACAGCTGCACTAATCACTTTCTTTGACTCATATCTTGATCATTAGTGTGTATTAGTGTTTGATAATTGTTGTTTTGTGTAGCCCTTCTGGCTAGTTTGCTATGTGTCTACTTGATTTTCCATTGTATGCTTATTTTGTCTGCTTATTATGTGCTCAATGTTTTCTCAAAGTCATTTACTACACTGAGTCATCAGTGTAGTTGATCCTTTTCATAAGCTCATATAAAGCTATTATGTGAACTAAAGCTTGTGTACTTGGACTTTTTAGGAAGCCTTCATGGCTAGCTTATAGATTTCAGGCTTATATTTGGTTTCTCAGCTTATTTCATAAGCTAAATTTGACCCAATTGTTTGCCTCATTTCTTTGCATACACTGAACAATCAGTGTTCATAAGCCTTTTTCCCAAGATTCTCATAAGCTCTATTGTGTACCTTAGCTTGTAATAATTGGTTCATTGTAAAGCTTAACCACCCATCTCAAAGGTTCTAAGTTTATTTTACACTTTTCAGCTTATTTGATAAGCCTGCAAGAGGCTTTTTGTATACTCACTGGTTCACAGTGAACATAAGCTTTTTCAGAAGCTCTCACAGAGCTCATTAGTTGGACCCACAGGTTGAGCCTTGGCTTTTTGGAAAGCCCACCAACCAAGCTTGTTATCTCAGTCCTTATTTTGAGCTTATTAGCTTATTTCATAAGCTTAATTTGACCTTAACTTTGACTGCAGACCTGTTGGTTCAACTGTGGTGATTTAGAAGTGCTTATTAGCTTGTTCCAAGCTTATCAGTGCTTCTTTCTTTTTCTTCTAGCTTCATTCCAGTACCTTTTTCTCATTTTCATCTTATTTTACCTTTGTTTCCTTTTGTTTAGCTTATTTGGCCACTTATTTGAGCTTAATCTATCAAAGTAAGCCAAAAATCTCAGCTGATAAGCTCTATAAGCTCCAAACAGCTTATTTTTAAGTTCTAAATTTTTTATCTTTATTAAAGTTGTCTAAAATCAGTAGTATAATAGTTTTGTAAAATAAAATTTAGAAAATCATCAATTTAAGAAAAGTGATAGCTTCTATTTAAGCTATTTGGCTTATTTTTAAGCTATTTCATTAAGAACTTTCCATTTTTATAATTTTCCTAAGTTCCTGTACCTATATAATATATATAGAAAAAGTTTCATATTTATTAGTGTTTATTTAGTATTTATAATAAATCAAAATAGTTTAAATAATAATTAAATAGTATTTAATTAATAATAAATAGATAAAAAGTCAAATAAATATAATTTCAGTTTTAAAATAAGTTTTAGGTTATTTTAGAATTTTCAAAGTTAAAATTTCATTTATCTAGCCTTATTTCATATTTAATTGTAATTTAGTGTATTTTAAATAGTTAATAAATACTTTTTAATTAATAATAATTAATTAAATAGTCTAATAAATAATTTTAATTTTCCAATAATTTTCTTTTATTATTAGGATCCCAAAAATATAAATTTCACATCCGTGGGATTTGTATTGATCATAATTCACTTTTTATTTTGATACGTTTACGTTTATTTAAACCTAAACGTACGTTTTTAAGTTCTTTAACGTTTTTAAGTAATTTCACTTCTCGTACTTGTTCTTATAGCTTATTTAAGCTATTTCCTTTTATATTCCTTAGTGTAAATCACTCAAACCCTTTTCTGTTCAATATTCACCTAATAACAAATTCGTTTTATTACAGATTTCACACCTCGTTGGGATTAAACGACCCGGGGATACACTGTACACCTTGGTTAGTATTGGCTCAATAGTTTGACTTTATTTGACCAATATCTTTGGACAATATTAGTTGACTGCTTGAGGCCAATCATATACCAAGTTGATTCAAAAAGTAAATAAGTTGCGGGTAAAACTCAAGTCCAGTAAAAGTAAAGGAAAAGCAAACAATATGGACTCTGCTAGTTCAGAAGATGATTTGGAAGATCCAAACATGTCATTGCTACAAGAGGGTGCAGATAGCCATGGGATGTTTGGTTATGAAGTGGAGTTTGATATGGATGTTAACGATGCTGCGGAAGATGGCAAAGAAGATACTGGTGAACATATTACCACTGGTGGAGCATCTGTTAGTACTGGCAGTACTCAAAAAATTTTTGAAAGTGCTGCACAGACATTGGTAGATATCAGCGAGAATCCTATTAATGATCTACTAGAGAAATTAAAAAGTAAGCAGAATGCAAAGCAAGCTGTTGCTAGAAAGAACAAACCTCAAACTGAAGCACAAATGCTGAGGCATATGAAGGAATTTCTGAAGCATCAAGATAATTATACTGAAGCACAACTAAGAGGCAGATCCCCTGAAGATATTATACATCGATACTACATTGCTCGCAGGAAGAATGAGGATTTTATTCCAATGGGCTCAGAGGAAGAAATGAGAAGATTTAAGAGACCTGGTCTATGTTTAGATTCAAAGTCTTCAAAAAAGCAAAAAGTAGATGTTGCAGACCAAGAGCAAGAGGAAGAGCAAAATTTAGAAAAAGAAACAGATTTGACTGAAGAACATCTGCAACAAATGATGACTATTGTTCCGTATGAAGGTATGCATGTAGAAGCTTTACCAGACACACATCCAATCATAGACTGTGAGATATACAGCGATGAATTTGGAAAATACTGGAAGATTATAAGATTAGGAAATTGTTCAGCGGTATACAAACACTTTGAAGATATGCTTAAAGAATTTCACAGAGATGATTTGGTGACGTTATGGAGTTTAGTCAAAGAAAGATTCAAGTTAACAGACATTGCAGATGACAAGGCAAAAATGCTATGGGTGGAATTGAAGAGACTTTTTGAACCAGATAAAGATGATAAATTATGGAAGTTTCAAGCACATAATGTATCTTTGCATTGGATATTGTATGATACATGTGGAGTTCACCATGTGTCTACAAAAGGTGGAATTGACATATATATGCTGGTGGAGAAAGAATACCCATTGTCAAGAGTTGCTCTCAAGAAGATGTTATCTGTTAAATTGAGTGTGGAAGAAAAATCTGATATGGCAAAAGAACTACTAAGGAAAATCTTCATACAGTCTAAAAGAATCCTGTCACCATAGGATTCATAGTTGGTAAAATAACTTAGATTTGGAATTCTCTATAACGTACATGTAAGAAATTACATATGAATCTACTTTTAGTAAGTGTTCTTCTTTTCAATGTTATTTTGGTTGATTTAGCTTTAATTTTTGTATGTGTCATTTACGCTACGTGCAACCTGTTTGTAGTTTGAGTGATATGTGTATGTTGACTTACGAAAGTCAGTTATATGGAACAGAGACTTTCATTTAGCATAAGATAACCACTACACGAGTGTTACAAAAGACAAATATATTGTTCAGCCCATAACAAGCACTTGCTAACACACACAAACATTAAACTAAACACAAAACCACCCATCCTTTCCCAAATCATTCTTGTCAGCAGCATACACCCTTTTTCTCTTTAACGGCCTTCCATTGCCTTCAACCTCTTCAACATCAGCAACTTCATCACCTACAGTGGCAACAACAACAACTTCATCTTTGACTCTTGGCACATTTACTGCACCAACAGTTAGCTTGACAAGAGTGCTGTCTAATGCTTGATTAAAGTCTTCCCATGCCTTTATTGGGCAAACCTTTTCCACTTTAATCTTGTATTCCAGCAAATCAACTTCCTCCCGTACCTCTTTTTTCATGGCATTCAGAAGGTTATTGAACTTGTGCATTTCATGAATCCTGCTCAACCACAGCTCAGAGAACTTGAGTGGTTCCTCACTGCCCTCATCTGACCATTCAGGAGTATGATCAATAACATCATCGATCAAAGCCAGCATTTTTGCCCATTTGATCCTTGATTGGTCCATTTGGGCATTGTGGATTGCATCAAAAGTGGATTTCTTTTCAGCCATTTCTATTTTTTGGGATGGTAAATGTGGATGATACTTGGAGGTGCCATGGGTCGTGTTTTATAAGTAAAATTGTGTGACTGTCATAGGCCTGGTTGGTTGGCGGGAAAAAGGGCTAAGGACCAAACAAGAAGGTGAAGTTGGTGTACTGACGGTGCAACATGAGAAATACTTGAGGGACTAAACTTGCACTATGTGTGACATAATTAATTGGCGGGAAAACGAGAATGCCCGGCAAAATCAATCTTATTTGAACCCTTAAATGTTGTGGTTAGTCCCTGAATTCGTGACACATTTGCATGCCTCGTCCCTGTGACCGTAACCCAAGTGGCCAATACAGTTGGACATGTTGTATATGCAAAGAAGGTTGTTGTTGCGACAAACCACGCTACAAAATGAATAGTACACCACATAATTCAACCCAAATCCAAAATGATGACATTTCAGGCGAAACATCGGTTAGGATAATACCAGGTCCTGAGGGTGTTTATCAGAGGGCGAAGCTACGTAAAATAGCCGATACTAGGGAAGGTCGAGATGTGTCTACAGATACGACACAGGAGTACATGAGAAAAGTTGTTGCAGATGTAGGTTTTGATGATGATTTCACACGTGGTCCATGGCTTAGCGCCGTTGACTATGCGAATGCTAATGGCTGGGTTGTCAATGGATGTTTAGGTGATATCAAGAGCTATATCAAAAAGGGGAAAGTTGATCTTGTTCTTGCAATAATCAAGTCGTGTACTCCAAATGCTCTTGGAGATCTGACAGTAACTCTCAAGGATCTTTCAGGTTCTCTATCTGGTACCATACACCATAAAATCATTAATGAGGGGGGTTATGGAAAGGACATTAATGTAGGAGCTGCCTTGATTCTTCGTAACATTTCAGTGTTTTCACCTAAATCAGGCCATTAACTTAACATTACAATGAAAAACTTAGTTAAGGTATTCAAAAAGGATACACCTCCTGGTAGTAGTGGAATTTTAGAGGAAGAAGAAATCATGAAACTGCTGGAAGAAGAAGAAATGTCTGAAATTGAATTGCAGCTACTTGGAAATGTTAATGATGATGAAATTCAGCATACACAAGATGAAGAAGCATTCAACCTAGCTTTGGAAGAAGAAGCAAGATATGCTAGGATTGATAAAGAGAGGCTTTAACAAGAAGAAGAGGAGTATAACCTACTATGGGGCTTGCAACAACACCAACGACAACAACAACAACAACAAGAAGTTGTGCAAGTTGCATCAAGTTCATCTGCACCAACAGTTGTTGTGCAACAACAACATATGCCTCATCAGGATCACTTACAGCTAAGCTTTGATGAAAATGTGGCAGATGATGATGTTGGCTGGAACTCTAACAAGGAGCGGCAGCTGAGTATGTTGGAAGGTCAGTTAGAGGCAGAGAAGTTTGCGAGCAACTCTGCTTATGACGACGGTTACGACTCCAACAACTCTCAAACCTGGGATCACCCAGATTATAACTGAGTTTTAAGTTTATGTTTATGGGATGTTTAAGTTTATGTTTACATTCGATGTACCAGTTTAATTATTACAGAAATCAATGTGTTAATGTTGGGTGTGTCTATTGACATTGTGAGATTGTTGTTCTACCAGTACCTTCTTTAATTGCACAAGTATCGTTGTGTGTCTTAGCAGTACCTTCTTCATATGTGGCAGTACCTTCTATACACACATGAATTATATGATAAAAGTGATTTAATTCCATTAAACTCAAACAGATAACATGCTTGACTATTTATACACATGATAGTCAAACAAAAGTAATACACATACATTTTAGTTAAACATGTTGCTGTTGTTGTTCAACCATAGCAGCTTGATCTTACTATGTGGTTTTTATAGTGTCTAACTTGTTTTTGGTTTTTTCCTTTTGAATGCAACGGCTAGTATGTGTGAATTAAGAAAAGAAACATTTTATTTTTTTACAAGCCTAACTTTATGTTGATAATTGATACATGCATTATTTGAAGTCAAAGATGCATTGAATGTCCCATTCACTAACTTTGACTTATTAAAGTCAAACATAAAACCTACTATAAAAAGAAGGATAACCAACATTTACTCACACACTTGGGACTAAACACCAAAATATTTAACTACATTTATATGTGCCGCTCAAACCCTAAAGTCTGATCAAAAACAAAATCAAAACAATGGGATCCCCTAAGAGTACAGGTATTTATAGGGATATTGCTATTTATCATTTGTTTAATCTTTTGGACCATTTAATTGTAGTTTATCTTCTTTATCATGTTTGAGGTTTATTTATGTTACAAGTTTTGGGGGTTTTCATAGTTTCTATGTAGATGACTTAGATTACAAAGTCCATTGTATTATCCTTTTAGGTTTTGGGGGTTTTGTTAGTTTGTATTTATTTAAGTAGATTACAAAGTCCATTGTATTATCCTTTAAGATTGTCACATGGATATGCCTTATTTATTGTTCATGCCCACTCACTGAATGATATATAGATTGTCTACATTGATACCTGTAAACATTGGAAAGTTGTGATACATGCATATCGCCTACTTGGACCAAATGTAATGCGACTATAATGTAGTTTCATCCCTACCTTTGAACACTAACAGAACCCCTTGTAGTGTAATCAGTTATGTCTATCTTGCAGCCCTGTTTGGGATTACAATAAGAGAACCAACGTTAGTACCTTGCTGACCTGTTTGGGATAACACTTAGAGGACCAACGTGAGAACCTTGAAGCCCTGTTTGGGATTACAACGATACCACATTGGAACCTTGAAAAGCTTTTGTTTGTCTTTGGCCACCAAAGACAGTACCTTGCAGCCCTGTTTGTGATAACAAAACAGGACCAAATTATGGTATACTGGAGTCATCTACATTGGTATACCTTCAAAAGCTTTTTATTAGATATATGTTAACATTTTTATCAAACAAATTGACATACAATGTTTTATTTTGCAGTGTCCATTACCCTTAGCTCCTCTTCATGCAGTTCCATTTCAGTGTTTTATGATTCAAGCAATTCTGAGTCAAGCTCTGATGAAAACCTAACCCAAATTCTTCAAAGGTGTGACTTTCAACAATATGATTCTACAACTTCTGAGAATCTGAACTATGATGATCCTCCAATTTCTGATGAAGTGATAGAAGTTGTTCCTCTACAAATGATATTACCTACTGAGCCTGTCCCAGCTAACAATCCTGGCCTAGCTCTGCCTGTCCCTGTTGAGCAAAGTATCCCAAGTACACCAGCAAAGAAACGTAAAATTGACCAGGATATTAGTGAAGGCAGCAAAGGCAAAGGCAAAGGCAAAAGGCAATGCAAATGCAAAAGGCAAAGGCAAAGGGAAGGCAAAAACAACAGGCAAAGCCAAAGGGAAAGGCAAGGCAGTATGAAGATGTTGTATGTGTCCATCTTAATGAAGGTTAAGCTTTTGTAAAACTTGTTCTCTTTTGATGGTGGTTGTAAATATATCTTAACATTTTATGAATGGTGCTAATGTAGTAGACTTACCTTGGTTAATGATCTCCTGTGATGTATTAAACTCTTTTTAATGACTTAATGGTTCATGATTTACATATTTATAGTTACAAATTCTGCAAAACATGACTTCCTTATGATAAATGTTGAATTCAGTCACAGTTAGAGTCATTTGTGCTAGAGTTGAGCATCCCTTGATATGTAGTTTACATTATATAACATGTTTCTGCTATGGGGCTTGGTGACAAAGACAATTAAATCAAACATTCACAATCAACCATAAACAATGATTAGTAATTAAACCTCATATTTTCCATTTATAGAGGTAAAAAGGAGCAACC
>LBNU01020407.1:20383-33097 GCA_014162995.1 Artemisia annua | reverse complement strand
TTAATAAGTAATAAGTTGAATACAAGATAATTCAGTTTAAAATACGATGGGCTACGTTGTTATACGCCCATAATTAAGTTGACATGTAACAAATACAAGTCGGGAAATAAGATTTATAGCATTGAGCTCATGAAACCGAACCTTAACCTAGATTTAATAATTGCCCCGGCAGGGTAATATTTGCCATTTACCACATGTCTCTCAATATTATGTGACCGTTGAAAGATGAGCGCTACTCATTCGGCCAGGCTGGTCAATGCCCAATATGCATATTCATAATACTAGCGTTTCCAACGAAATTAACGGTTCATGATGGGGACTTAATTGGCAAGAATACTCAATGTCAGATGTCTGTAAATCATGTAATCAGGTCTAGCATACCAAAAACTACTTGTATTCAGATTGTAAAACTAGCATGTATCCCCCTCGCGAGGTTTATAAAACATTTAAATGAGTAAAGGCGAGGCTATAAACTCACCCGGATAAAGGAGATAGCATGGAACAAGCAAGTGAAGAAACTAGCCGCGAAAGTTCTATAACGAACCTAAATAGATATACGGTTGTCTTAGGTTTTAGAAAAAATAAACATTGATGCAATATGGCTATATATTATATAAATTATGATCTTAATTGTGCTTGGTACACATATACTAAATACATATATAACAAGTTTTAGCTTGACACTAAAGAGTTATTTATAAATATGAATTTATATTTTTTATAAAAGTCAAGTGTCAAATTTATATTTGTTTCTAAGTCCAAAATATGTTATGAAGGTCCAATGATGATCTAAAGGTTTCAATTTAGTCCAAGGGTCCATTTTTATGTCAAAAGGTTCAAATTAAGCCTACAGAGTTCAAATTATGAGGTAGTTCAAAAATATATTTAACGTCAAAGTTTTATAAAGTAAACATTTTTATACTTTTGTATTCCAATGCTGATGGAAATTTTTATAACCTTGCTCATCTTAGAAATTCCGTTACTTGAACCGTAAGTCAAAATTTACGTTCGTATATACGCCGGAAAGGGTATTTTTATTGTAGCTACAAACTATGTGGGGTCATAAGTCAAAATTTGAGTTTCTAGAAAACTATTTCTTACCATACTAGACCAGCTCCATCAGTTTTTTCAAATTTACCAACTGTCCCAAAGTTGGATAAGTAGGTTCTAACAAGCCCGTTTGATCCCGTTTTCGGCCCGTTTAGTTAAGATGTTATCTATCACTTTTATTCTTGAGTAACACTGGTTTCTTCACAAAAATATGGACATTTACACGTTTCAATCTGTTATCCGAAATGTGCACTGTTGCACAAAATACTTCTAGTTTAATCTGTAATGAGTTATTGATGAATACCCATCACAAAACGAGCCACCAAGACATAGGGCTACAACACATATTTTTAGTTTAGGTCCAATGTTTACCTGATTAAATCAGGTTTATTCGCGTTTTTGCCTGGTTCAGAAATCACAGTTTGCATGTCAGTCATCTAATGTTTTATTGTGTTTAAGGCTATGGTACCAGCCTAACCAGCTATAACTTATATATATATAAATCATTCAAGAATAATAAATTACAGAGGTGAAATGAAAAATTTGAAGTGATTTGTATCCTTACAAAAATTTGAAGAAGGCAAGAAGGACAACAAGAACAAAACATTCAAACCTATGTTAACCCATCACTGCTTGCACCTTTACTCTAACCCATGACAACCAAATCATTTGGCCACAATTTCTTTTGAAAAAACTTGAAAATCACAGCCTCTTGACACCTTATAAACCCTTATATACAACTTGTAAGAACTTCTAATATTCAACCCAAGATAGATGAAGATTTGATGTGTTTCTTTAGTGTATATCAAACCGAAGAACAGGCGACTAGGCTTCAAGATCTTTAATCTATGATGAATAATTTAGTCAAAAATTAAGATGAATATTGAGTTTGAGGGTTGTTCTTGGTCGTTCATCCGGTGAGGAGAATGAGAGAGAAAAGTGAAGTGTTTTTTGCATGAATGGTGACATAACTATGTAAACAATGAAAGTAGTGGATTTTAGGTTCATTGTTTTGTGCAAAGAGTATTCTCACAAGGCCATGTGGTCTAAGTGAGGGCCTAGAGCCAGAAACATTCATGGTGGGGTGGGGTTGGTGGTTTTATTTTGTGATAACTTTGAGTTATCGGGTGTAGTTTGTCCCGGTAATTGCAAACGTAAGTTGTTAAGACGCGAAACGTAAAACCGGGTAGTAATAAAAATGTAAACTTTTAAAATGTTAAAATTGTTAACATGACCTATTTAAGTATTTTAGATGAGTGGTGAGTTCATCGAAGGGTTTAAACATCATTCAGATCAAAGCACTGAAACCGTGAGTTGAAACGCGTTTGGTGACACCGGTTCTCTGATAAAAGAGACGTACAATATAAAAATGAATGACAAGTTATAAAAATCACTTGTACAATATAGATAGGTAAAAATGCGATACAACATGTAAACCCATTTTTGTAGATCTAGGTTGATTCACGTTATTAAAACCATAAACGTAAATTTATTAAATCGCGTAACAACGTAAAAGGTTGCAAGGGTTTAGTAAAATTGGAAACAAAGTAAATTATGAGCTTTTAAAAGGTTGTAAGGAACCGAAATACATAAAAAGCTGTAGAGTTGGCGTAGCCATGTATTCGGGGGGTTGAATTACTTGAACGTGACACGACGTACGCGAATATTTTTTTTTGTTTCGAAGTTAATTATTAAAAAAAAGTAGTTAAATAATAAATATTATAATTTATGACATGAAATTTTACGAAATGTCACAGTATATACTTAAACACTTTTAAATACGATAAACATAGAGTTTCTTATTTATATTTAACGTACATAGTAAAAAGATATTTTAATAGATGAAAGTTTAAAACTAATATTTATTTTACAAAAGAATTTAACGTATAGTGAAAACAATTGTACATTTATAAATTTTGTAAGTTTAAGTCTCAAAACAATATAACTCATTCATGTAACTGTAAACAAAGTTTACAATGATTATAAGTGTAGGGAGTATATTAGTTTATTATCAAATACTAAAAAACATTGAGATTTTAATTCTTACACTTAACTCCATACTTATCAGTTAAAATTCAACCACTAATGTTTTATTATTACCTCCTCTTTTTTTAGGTTTTTATTTTTCATAAATTATGACACCATATATTTTTTATGTGTTTTTTTTCCTCAATTAAATTCTTCACCAAATTCTATTAAGTTTGCACCAAAATCAAATTCAATTTTGACTTTTTTAATTGGCAATCATTTGCTCCGATTTCCGCCTACGTGCAATTGAAGCTTTCTATTGGTCAATTTTTTTATAGATTCAAGGATAACTAAGGTTTTATTTATAATTTTAACGTAATGTAAAAGATATTTTAATAGATGAAAGTTTAAAACTAATATTTATTATAAAAGTATTTTAACGTATATTCAAACTATTCGGTAATTTATAAATTTTTGTAAGCTTTAATGGATGTAGCTCTCAAACCAATATTCAATACTGCATGTAATTGAGAACAGTTCATAATATGAAAGTGTAAGGGGTTATTTGTTATTATCTAAAGTTTATCAAAAATGGAGATTTATAATTTTTCACTTTAACTCTATATAATATATTTATTAAAATTCAACCACTAATGTTTTTATTAATTACCTCATCTTTTTTTTAAGTTTTTATTTCATAAATTTGACACTAATATTTTTATGTGTTTTTTTTTTCATCAATCAAATTCTCCACAATTTATTAAGTTTGACCAAATCAATTCAATTTTGACTTTTTATTGGCGCAATCATATTGCTCGATTTCGCCTATGTCGTCAAATCGAGGATTCCTATTGTCCAATTTTTTTTTCACTAAGATGGTTCGTGTAAAAAAACTTCCGATGAATGGTAATTCCTTTATTATAAAAGATAGCAGCACATGTTTTTTAATACATTTTATTGCTTATTACTATACTCTTGGATACAAGTGATAGTCTAACTGTAAGCTCGAGAGTCTCAATAAAAGTCATACGTCGCGAAAACCGACCTAGCATATGAAGTTGGAGGTTCAAAGGCAGAAAGTTATATATATATATAATAATTAATATTATATACCTCCCCTATATACATATATATAAATAGTACCTAGCTTTCGAAGCCCGCCCGATGGGCGGGCATGCTTTGTAATTTACATTTTAATTTAGTTATATACGGTTCTTAGTGATCTTTTAGAATTATAAGTTATTTATTAATAAGGAGATAGTTACTGTACGTCCGACTTGAGAATTAGTTGTATATAATTTAAGAGTATTACCGCTAAAACATAAGGGCTACCATAAATACACCAGCTGTTTTGTTGGTTTTGTGATGGAATAGGTAGCAGTAATAACCTTATACTTTGGACGTCGATGTTTCTGACTGACCTTATTTTTAGTTGCACTTCCATATGTTTTTGTGTCGCCGAAGTGCTGGATGATTCCTATGTAATCTGGTACAACAGTGCTGATACACAAGGGAATATTATTTTTTAAACATTGTGGCAAGTGAATGAAAGTACACGGTGATAAAAAAAAAATTGTTGAAAAGTTTACATGTTGAAAGAAAAGGTTGTACATAAAAACTATTAGATTTCTGTAAATAAAGAAAAATGGTCAATTTGCGACGTCTAAGCTTTATCAAGCAGTGACATAGATAGAAGATGTTGATTTCTTAAGCTGGGAGCCTTTGACACTGATTAAATACATAAATATCCTTTATATATTTACTTTTACTTTTTTGAGTTATATTTTTGTATTTTTTAATGTAATTACAATCATTCAGGTACTTTCAAATCAAATTTATACGAATAAAAGTTTCAGACTCACAACTCTGAGCAATGCATCTCCAGTTGACCAATTCCAACTCCGGCACTTCCGACTCCAGCTACCATTGCCCAACTCCGACTCCAACTCCGGTGCTGCTTCAATTCCAAATTCACCTACATATGCCAAACATACAGTGAAACCATAAATAAAATGATAGGTATTTGATAAGACAGAATACAGAAAATCCTTGCAAATATCCAAAATTAAAATGTATTGACTGACTCACCAATAATCAAGGATATGACCCATTATCTGTAAAAATCTGTTGCACATATTAAGCTAATAGTTCTACAGCTGCCAGAAGCTTTAAAAGTATAAGACACATTCGCATCATCACAAATGAGTATCATTTCATCATCTTCATCCTTCTATTTTAGATGAGGCCTCTTAGCATAGTTATGACCTTCTACTTAGGTTCTTATCGAGAACAACGATTATAATTAGTTACATTAACTACCAAAATGTATGCATATATTTTATCTGTGGTGAGGATAAATTACCATGGAGAACCATCAAGTAATGATCATATGTGTTAAGGTGTGGATGGATGTGCAAACAAACCGCACATAAGTGGTACTATATATATTTTTTTACACATTCTTAAAACTTCATTTACAAATTCGAGCTAAATTTGATTAATTAGATTCTACTATTAGACTATAGACCAAATCAACAACTTTCACTATTTAGCATCAGCAAAAGCATTGCATAATTCATGCCCCTTTAAACCTCGTTTCTGTTTCTTTTTTGTGCAGGTTTGAAAAATACACTCGACTCAATTTTTACGATCTTTGACCAAGCTATATAGGAATAGTAAAATGATTAAGAATCAATAATTACAAAGCTAATGGAATTGATGTGATTTGATTTGATCCAAATCTACCGATGGGTATTAAAAATAACGGGTCAAAAGTAGGAACTAAACATGAAATAAAGTTATACTAAAAGGTTTTTATGTGACGAACTGTTACTCCTTGTGAATTTACAGGTTGTTGGACATTGTGTCTTATAGCTGATTTAGTTGGCTTATTTGACTTAATATTTACTAAGGCTTCATTTTTTTCACCAACTATTTCTGGTGGCATGGTGGCAAATAGAAGGCAACACTGGGCAAGATAGTAAGTAGATCAGTAACCATACATTTTTAACCTTGTACTAAAGTAGGCACATCTCTACAGCAAACACACTGATAAAAGATATGGATAACTTCACCTTCTCTACCATCTATTACCAAGTAAATTGATAATGTGCCATCCATTTTGTTTCGAATCAGATTGTACTGTAACATCAACCCATCTTTAATTCCCTGAAATAAGAAAGGAAAAGAGAGTGACAAACGATTATTATTCATTGCCTATACAAAAACAAATATAAGAATACTAAATCATATCAATATCTTAATGGAGATGCATATGCTTATGCCTATAGAAGATAGTTGCAACTAAGAAAAAACAGATATGTACAAAGTTATAAGCAATCATGTTCTATACATGCAATAGTGTTCTTTAAACACTTCCATTGATGTTCTTTTGTTTTGTACATATAATTATTTCAGCTCATTAAACATTCAGTTGAAGCTTTTTAAGGCGAGATCATATACGGGTTTGAGACTCGATTAATACTATTAACTTGTTTGTAAATCGGTATATCAACCAAATGTCAACCACGCGTAGCAACTATTATCACCATATAAGTTATAATCCAATCATATTACACAAGTAGCAACTATTTTACTCTCATAACTAATTAGCTTAATATATGAAACTAATGTAAATGGGCTTTATAAACTTACAATACCATTTAGCTTCAACTCAACACATGCAATATGTTCTTTTTGTTTTCTTCTTGCACTGCTTGCTTACTAACATTGTCCAATTAAGCTGCCAAATATAAGAGTTCATTAGAATTATACCATAAGCCGCAGCCCATGCCAATATGAAAACTAATTAATGTAAAATCCGGTTACCTTTTTCATGAGTATGTGTAATAGCATCTGTCTTAAATGTATGTGAGCCTGGGTTCTAGATATTGGATTACTCTTCTGAGTAGCCTCTATTGCAGTAGAACTTGCACCATTTTTCAAACCATTTGGCTTAGGTTTTGTAACTCCAGTTGCGGAATAAAAGTTGTGTACATCACTTGCAGTTGTGCTCAATGGTTTCCAGTATCTCATAGTTCTTAAAAACTTGTTTTATAGATTCACCAAAGTCAGGAAGCTTGTGGCGGACTGTGCTATTTGGACAGCTGAATCATCATTGTTTGAACACAGGTTTCTCCAAGTAAGACTCCAATAACTGAACATACATAACCATAAATATAAATGAAAAGACAATGAGCAGATAATACACGTACTCAGCCCGGTATCCCTGTTGTTAAGCAAATTTGACACATTAGCAAACAGAGCTTAAATCGAGTTGTAAAGAAATGCAATGAGGATTCTTTTCTCTAACGCTACCTGTTCTTTTCCCTTAATTTGCAAGGGAAAATGGTAAGTTGAGATATAATAAGTTCCTACTTACTCTAAATTTGATCATCATGCATGAATCGATTGGTCTAAAATGGATGCAAGAGATAGTATTTGTTTATTTAACACCTAAATTCACTCCTACCCAAATTCTAGTCTCTAACCACCAGCAACTTAGAATAATCAGATAATCAGGTAGGAAACAGAAATCCAAACACCCGAACTCCCAAAGTTTTGGTCAGTACTTATATGTGGACATAGATATATAGATAAGTAGATGGAAGCCATATAACTTACCTCATGTGTTCTGAATATTGTTGTGAAGGCATTTTGCTCCATCAATCTTAATAGTAACTCTTCATCTCTATTATACTTGAAAAAAGGTAAATTTACTGCACAATAACCTCCGATGTCGCTATGATTAAACGCAAATCCACATAGTCCACTGCTTAGTAAGCCAACAACAGAACTTTTTATCCCATCATTAGCCTGCCAACTTACCATTTGATCCCCTTCCCAAAAAAACAGAAGAAGGACCCATATAATTATTAGCCATATAATTTTTGCATAATAATCAGAACTTGCAATAAACTCAAATGCTCTAATAGTATCTTCTCGTGTGATTACATATATGCCTGTTTTAGATGAGCATAATACTAAACTGGTTTATTTGTCTTGTAATGTTGTCTCGTCCTCTTAATTTGTTACTGTCTCGATGATTAACTCTAAATTGTAGGATCATAGAAACCTTTTATGATATGAATACGAATATATCATACCTTCCTTACATCCCCCTCGTCAAATTTGTTGACCAATTTAGGATCGACAGCCAAGAAACCCCTCCTAATAGGATTGTAAGAAACAATCCCAATTCCAAGTTCTCTGCAAATAAAACATACGAACATCTATAAACAAAGTAAATCAGTGTGGATTAATCATTTATGATGAGTGAGATCACCTGCAAGTAGGAACAATTTCATCCACCAAATCCCGTGTCCATAATGACTACTCATTCTGGACTGCTGTTATTGGATGAACAGCATGAGCCCTTCTAATTGTCGAAGCAAATGCTTCTGATAATTCTACATAACTTTGCCTTCCTCTACCAGTTTCTTCAGTTCTATCATCTTTCTATTACAATAATTGTAAATAAACAGTTCAATATTATCTAGTCATGGCCAGCATTTAAGAATATAGCTCATTGGTTCAATAGCTTAGCGAGCAAGTACCTGTGATGACAAAGAAACCAACATATGTATAGAGTCCCAAAGTTTCATCATTAGGGTTTTGAGGGAAAATTACCCTAGCCCTCCGAGACCTAACACAAATACAATAAAAACATACCTCGTGATTCACAATGCAACATGGTGATTAGGTCAATTGCCATGTAGCCTACAAACAAAATTAAAATCAACTGGACATATTGTACCTAAAAACATAAACCATTGCAAAAAATCTAAATAAGAGAACTAACCTTTTGCAGAATCAGAATGTGTTCGAAGGACATGCAATGTCCCATATATCTGTGACAAACATATAGTTAAAACGTATGTCATAAAGCAATCAAATAATTACAAACCTAGTTATATGAGATGATGATGATGAAGCTGCAAATACCTGACAACATATGTATTTAATTGTTTACAAAACAATGCAACATATACAAAACACCAAGTAAAACTATAACAATAATGAAATCTTGATTTGGCTTACCTCTCCATGAATTCATTGCTAGAAAACGTACCTCTTTTTATCATTAGGGTTTTGAGGAAAAGAGGCAAGAGGCGTATTTTATTTATTTATTTACTACGTATTTTTTTCATGTGATTAGTCAAAAAGATATATTGTGAAAATATATTTAAGGGAAAGATAATGGTTAATAATTGGTTGCACACGTTTATAGATTTGTGTTTGCAAGATATAATCAAAAAAATGTGTTGGTCTAGTGGTTATCATGCTTGTTAACGTTTCCAACACCCTAGGTTCAATCCTAGCAAGTGGCGCTTTTTTAAAACAATTTTCGAAATCTGAATTTTAATCATAAATACGAATACATGGCAGAAAATCTGAATTTTAATCATAAATACGAATACATGGCAGAAAAAAATTGCTGACATGGACATTAATTGTGATGACATGGCACGAAATTAATTAGTTGGCAATGACTGGGCAATACGCGTGTAATGCCTCCTAAATTACATAGTTGTCTTCTGATGACATGGCACGATGACATGGCACAAAATGATTATTTGGCAATGACTGGGCAATACGCGTGTAATGCCTCCTGTTATATATAATATAGAGATATATATATATGTGTATATATATATATATATAGGGAAATCTTACCTTACATCACAGTGTTAGTGCCATTAGCTAAATCCTTGTAAAATCTTTTAAATGTCAGTTCAGCCCCTGTGACTTACTGCAAGGGCTGAACTGTCCTTTTTTTTTTAAATTTTTTATAAAGAGGGATGTGTAGGTAATTCCTACTCAACGGTGTAGCTAACATATCCCATATATATATTATATATATATATAATATATATATATATATATTATTAGCTATTATATACTAGTTATACTATAATATGGATATAATATATATATTATATAGTATATATATTATATATATATATATATTATTACACATATATAGTATATATATATATATTATATATATTACACATATATGTGTTTATATATATATATATATATACACATATATGTATATATATATATACTATATATATCATACAATATGTATATATTATATATATATTATGTATATAGTTATATATTACATATATGTATTATATAATATTATAGTATGATATATATATATAGTATATATATATATTATATACTATATAATTATATGTATATACTACTATATATATTATAATATATAATATATTACATAATTATTATATATATATACATATATGTATGTATATATATGTATTATACATATTATGATATATATATATATATACATATATGTCCTATATATATATATATATATTATAATTTATCTATCATATATAGTATCTTTATATCTATATATAATATATATATAGTATTAATCTATTATATCATATATATATATATATATATGATATATATATATATATATTATATATATATATTAGTATTAATTATATATATATATATATACATATATGTATAGTATACATATATAATAACATTACATTATGTATATAGTATAATTTATATGTAATATATATATTATATATAACTATATAGTGTATATACTCATATAATGAATATATATATTATACTATATATATATATGTTTACTACTTATGTTATATACTTCGTACTAATTTAATATATATAGTATTAATATATATATTATTATATTACTAATATATATATAATTAGTATATATTATATTATATCAGCTATATATAATATATTATAGTATATAATAGTATTTATACTTATATATAGTTAATAATATATATATATATGAGCTGAGGTCGCCGTTTTAACTCTCTTAAGTTAGCAAAATTAGTTCGAGTGAGATTTCCTCACAGGAAAAAATAATGAAAGTGACAATTCTTGACTTATGACAATCTTTCCCTATTTGTATCAATTTGAGTGTGTAATCTTTGTGTATAAAGTGATGAAACTGTAAATGATTAATTAGTTAACATGACATATGTTGGTGTCGCTCACTGTCACATACTCGCATGCAAGCTTTACCAACTATGCTTCCTTGGTCTTTGCATAGAACTTTCCAAATCAATTTAATTGGCATCCTATGTTGCATAATTCTCTTTTTCTTTTAAGCAACTTAACGAATTTTGAAACAAACAAAAGGAGTCAATGACCTTCAAATATTTACTTATACGTAACAGCTAGTAAACTAAGTAATGTGTGTTGATATAACTTTAACACTGTGTTCTCAAAAAAAAGTTAAGAAGAAAGTGAAAGTGAAGTAAAGAAAAAGGAAGTAAAGAAATAGAGAGGAAGTAAAGTGATGTTTCACCTCAAAAGTGGGGTGAAAGTTTTAAAGGCAAAATCCTTCCACTTTCACTCTATTACTTTCACTTTTCTTGTTAAAATAAAACTTGAGAACACGAGCTTTTTTATATTTCATCACTTTCACTTTCTTTCACCCATTTTCATCAACTTGAGAACATAATGTTAATACGGAGTATTTGATAATAGCACGTGGGTCTTGTTTGTTCCCCGGTATTTGAGTTTCATATTGAGCCATTATTATTATTATTATTATTATTATTATTATTATTATTATTATTATTATTATTATTATTATTATTATTATTATTATTATTATTATTATTTTGAATGGCACATATTGAGCCATTGAGCCACTATAACAAAGTTAAATATCTCAATATACTAGTTAAAAGCCTCTGAAATTAACAAGTTTTTTAAAAAAAATAAGTAATAATAATAAAAAAAATAAAATGGGTAGAATGGAACGTGATATAATGTATTGCACATTGACAAAAGTTCTTTATAGATCCAACTTTTACCATAGAACCCATCAAACAATCTTAGCCACTCATTTTTTTATCAAAATAAAAAAATAAACTTTCACCCTTTTTTTAAAACTTAAATATTTCGCAAACCGTAAATCGTCAAGCTACAAAAAAAATACCATCGCGACGAGAATTAAATTATCTTTCTATAGACATGCATTGTTATATACTTTCGACGAACTTTTTTTTCGATGAACTTTATTTTTTTTGCCCAGAAAAATCATATATGATTCGTAAGAATCGAATCATATATGATTTTTTACGAATCATATATGATTTTTACGAATCATATATGATTCTTTCTGGGCGAAAAAAAGAAAAAAAAAATCGTCGAAAAAAAAATTCGTCGAAAGTATATAACAATGCATATCTATAGAAAGATCATTTAATTCTCGTCGCGATGGTATTTTTTTGTAGCTTGAAAATTTACCGTTTGCAAGATATGTTGTTTTGAAAAAAAATGTGGAAAATATAAATGAGTGACTATGATTGGTTGATAGGTTCTATGGTATGTATGGGTTCTTTATGGATCTCAACTCTTATTTTAACAAAAGACGATGTCATAAGTACCAAATGAAAAGACAAATGTTGCATATAGCAAATATAGATGTTTTTAGTTTTGAAAAATTCAGCTAAACTTTATTGGAGGAATCAAAGACGCATGAATTGTTCCTAAACGGGAACTTTTAGGGTGGTGGCAATCATGCTTCCGAAATCATCCATACCTCCCAAATCCACCAATAATATCATTCCACCTCATCCCAACCATTTCATACTTTTTTCATACCTCCCAACCCTTTTTTAGTGGCAACCATGCCTTTTTCATACCTCCCAA
>LBNU01020404.1:3536-14792 GCA_014162995.1 Artemisia annua | reverse complement strand
GTCTCATGAGGCTTTCATACAACTGCCCACCTGGTAACGTATCAGTCATCGCCTTTTTCTTGTTCCTCCTTGCGGTGGGGTAGGTAGGTCGGTAGTTTTTTACCCATTCGCCTAATGTCTCTTTATTTATGTCACGTTGTAGGTAATGTTTTACCAACTGCGATTTCGGTGGCTCATTAGTTGAGTGATTATTCGGCCGTTTTTCTTCCCCTTCCTCATCATGCGTTACACCATCATTATCATTCTTGTTGTCAGGTACAGGGGTACTGACTCCGTCGTCGACCTGGGTAACGTGCTGTTTGTCCACTTTGTTTTGGTTCTCGTGGATGACTCTAATGGCGTTAACAGACCTTATATCAGGAGCATCGGCGTTTTTTCTAGTTAATACCTTCTCAGGAGTCTTAGTTCTTTTGTATTCCTTTAATAGGCTCATCATCTCTGCCATCTTCGCTTCCATCTCCTCCTTCTGTTTATATACCTCTTCTTCGAATTTTGCCAACCTTTTCGAATGTGTAGTCATGTACTCTCTCATTCGAGTTTCGAATTAAGGGCTAAGGTTGCTTGGAGGGGGTTGAGGGTACTTGGCTCTAAAGGTCTCCACATTTTCTCTGAGAGGTGATTCGGATAGCGGTACTGATTTAATGACTGAAACAGAGCTAAACGTTGCTTGTTGTGGACTTGAGGTTTTCTTCCGTTTTTCGAGCAGGCATCCTACCTTTCTTTCAAGCTCATCAAGGCCCTCTTCGGTAACTTGAATTGCCTTACTCGGTGGTGCGACTATTTCGCATGCTGACTCTGCAGCTGGACTCTCCTCCCATTCCTCATCGCTATTCCTTGCCAATTCCTCGATTATTTGCCACGACTCGGATGCGTTTTTGTCGCGGAGTTTGCCACCAGCGGCTTGGTCGATGTTGCGTTTGGAGTGGTAGTTGACATGATCGTAGAAAATTTGTACTAGGAGCCACTGGTTTAAGCCATGATGAGGGACTCGTTGGAGCATGTAGTTGAAACGAGTCCACGCTTGACGGAAGGTTTCCTTTTGGCGTTGTTCAAAGAAGAGTATGGCGTCTCTTAGCTTGACCGTCCTTTCAAGTGGAAAGAATTGGGTAAGAAGTGTAGAAAGAACAAAGTAAGGAAAGCCACAGAATGTGTTGAACACATCGGATTCATAAGCACGCGAATTCTCTGAACGGACAAAAAAGGCATCTAAACGAATGACAATGAATCAAGGATCGAAGTTCAAAAGAAGTGATAACTTCAGGAAACGAAACCAATAAGGCATTACTACGAAGTCTTAAGGCATTCTAAACTTATGTTGCAAACCCCGATAAATCTTCTAAATCTCCAGAATGAATGATCTTATAAGGGTTTAACTAAAAGCAGAGGCAAAATCAGAGTGATGCGGAAGCAAGATAACTAATCAATGTCTTATCGTATAATCTACCCATTCCTCACCGGTCATACTAAAGTTCTTAAAGGAAGAAACCTAGAGAAAATCCTTCTAAGGTTAATCCATAAGCGTCTAAAGTGCAAACCTAAGGGTCCAAATCTTCACAGGCCATAACTTAGGTACTACAAGTCGCAACCTGGCTCTGATACCATAATTGTAACACCCCAACCCGACAAGGGTCAAAATGTCACATTATGGTGCCAAATCAGAATATACCAACGTAAGCAGAAGATTCATAAACGAAAGGTTACAAAGGTACACTAAGGGTACAAAAGAAATGCTAACTCTATATAAAAAGAATTACAATTCTAAACAAATCTAACTGGATCAAAATCTAAGTCCAAAGCAAATGGGCTTCTAATCATCGGGTAGTCCACTAATGCTCCTATGCACTCTTCACCCAACCCAGCTTGTCGAGCCACCATCTGAATACACAATACATACACACGCATACGTTTGGTAGTCGGCTAACATGTTTTAGTTTCATTATTTTATGTGTCGGTTATGTGTTTATATGTGATGATATTTCGATTGAAACATGTGATAATGAAAACAGAAAGATGCGATCGAACTAGAAAATAATGAGAGAGGATTATTGAACAAGGTTGTGATGATATACCCTCGTAGTCGTGTCGAAGCAAGGAAAGATAACCATGATCGAACACCACATCAAATACCAGCAGCAACAAACCTCGATCATAGCAATGAACACCCCTCGAATAGCTGGTTGACGGCCTTGATTGACGTGGTCATAATTGCTGGTTCCAGATCTGACGGCCTTGGTTGACGGCGTCACAATTTACACTACGAACTCTCTGGATCGTCACGAGTCTTTTTTCCACTTCTGGACTTCACTTGTTCCTGACGGCGTCACTTAGTAGAGTGTGACGGTGTCACCTTCAGTAATCTTCAAGGTCTTTTGAGTTTTTGTTGTTGTACGCACTTTTTCACTCCGAAAACGCCCGAAAATGCTTCTTTTGTGATTTTCCCTTCAAAAGTACCTAAAATGAGAAAAGAAACGACTTTGGGTGAAATCCAAACCAAAAACATACGAATTTGACTCAAACCGACCCCTAAAAACGTAACATTTTTCGTCTCATCAGAGAGGATTATTGAACAAGGTTGTTATGATATACCCTCGTAGTCGTGTCGAAGCAAGGAAAGATAACCATGATCGAACACCACATCAAATACCAGCAGCAACAAACCTCGATCATAGCAATGAACACCCCTCGAATAGCAAACAAAAATCCACGTTCGTAGCCCCCTTTTCGAACAGAATCACCACGTTTACCCAACCCTAGTCGAACTAGCATCAGCTACGATCCCTTTGCTACTTTTGGACCACAACCACCACGATCATAACCTCCTGTAGAAATTACACAATCGAGCCTCCCTTTTTGCACAACCTTGGTTTCGATCAGGAAGACGAAACACATAAAGAGAAAATGGCAGCCAGTTTTGGTGGTGTTTAGTTTTAGGGTTTTATTTATATGAGAGGGAATGTGATGTACAGTTTATATAGAATAACGAATAAGGTGGAGGTAAGTTTGGAAGTGCCGAGTTATACGGGAGGATTAGGGGAGAAAATATTCTTCCATATCTTTACATATTTTCAGTATTATCACCAATTATATTCAACCGTGTATATTTATTTTAAGAAGGCTAAAATCAGTTTTTAATATAGACATAGGAACATATAAGCATATGATACATTTAGTTTGTGCCGAAATTTAGGGAGTAATAGGAGGAACAAATTAAACTTGTGTCAATCACGAACCTAGTCGCGATTCAAGACTCTATATGTTTGTGCAAAAAGAAAAAGAATCCGGTCCATGACTTATTAAACGTGTGATATGTTAAAACGTATACTAATTATTTTATCATAAGTTTTTATTATTCACATAAAGTTTATTGTTCAAATATTAAAGGTTTAAATACTTAGGTCAAAATCGGAATGTAATGTCTTAAGTTATTTGACGTCTTTTCAAAAGTTTAAAATTAGAGGGCATTTTGGATATTTTAGATGTTCAAAATATCTGGGTTTTACAATTCTTCCCCTCTAAAAAGAAAATTTTCGTCCTCGAAAATTGAAGTTGCAAAGTTAGACGGAGTCGTAGCAGATCACAAAACAACGTCACAACTATCCTCACGCTCGGGGAGGTTCTTCCAAAAGAATCTTCCCAACTGAATAGTTTCTCATGACTCGATCCTGACAAACTTGGATAGCCTCAGGCTCTCCAATAGAACACCAATCATGACTAATCTGATCCAACGAATGTGAAACAAATATGTAGCAGATGACAGATGATAGATGATAGATGGAATCCTACAACGGGATACACATATACCTACGATGCAAATATGGAGATAGTACTAAACGATGAACTTCATCAATTCCTACTAAGTTCTGAACAAATAAAGGGACTTGCCAAAGTCGAAGGAGTACAAATCAAATCATCAAACGTATCTGGAATCTCATCAAGAGATGGGTAACATATTCACATTGATGTTCCAAATCACGAATCAGAGTATCGATATGTGTCAGAAGGCGTAACAAAATAGGTAGAATAATCGTACGGATCAGAACGAACCAAAACTAACGTGTCGCAAACCAGAACTTCCTCAAATACCAAGACGTCTAACTCTTCTATACCTCTTCTGGAAGTGTGAAGATTTTATGTCACGATCACTGTAGGTGCGCCATGTAGGTTGAATAATCTTCTGTCGAAGGAAATCTTTGCAGATTTTCCAAGCAAGCCGTCTCAGTCGATGCTCCAGGGTACTTCACTCGTGTCGTCCTTCCTCCTATGCGTGGAAATCTCTGATGTAGTCACCACCATCTTCATACCATCCCGTCCAGCTCCTGCTTCAAGACTCTATACATATTAGTACAATTAAGATGAATAGAGTTGATAGAACTGTGTGCTTCACTTCAACTGCTTCCTTCCATCTTCTAACATAGCTAATCTCCTTCTGAAGTGGAAACAAATCTCTTTCCAGCTCTTCCAACTTCTTCTCTCGTTATTCATCCCACAACAGTTACCTTTCGAAAATATCACAGAGGCTTCTTTGAACGTAGAAATATCAACACCAAAACGAAGGTGATCCTCATGTTTCTCTTTCATCTCTAAATACACTAATATATCATACTATGACAAATTGTCCAAGTATTCATAAAAGACACGATTATCAATTTCATAGAAACAACCGGAGTAGTAACCAATACAATTGGCATCACAACACTCATAAAAGATCATATGAATATGAATAGAAATTCTAGGAATATCTCACTCTTCACACATAACATGACATAATTCAGCTTCCAGAAATCAATCCGTGACTTCATACTATCATTCTTCTTCTCCACAAATAAAAACAGAAACACATCTAGGAATACACAGCGAACATTCCAAGCAATCCGAATAACTCTCGAGGCGAGTCACACCAAACGAAGTAGGCTTCACAACCGCGAGGGATTAACGCACAAGTTCTCAAAACAAAAGGGATCATAAATGATTATCAGGTTAGGAACCATGGTGCAGAATTTGAATTTTGCAAATCGACAAAGATGACAAATATACATGACTGTTGGTAGCATCACATGCTCAGTCAACAAATTTATGTCCAGGATAATATTGAATCGAACATCTCCAACATAAACCGATTAGCAAAATGAAGATCATCTTCAAATATCTCTAGAATGTATCGATCAAATCGGATATTCATGATGAAAGGTCACAAGATTATCTTAGATATTGAATAGGTAGGGCAAAATCAATAGTGTAGAAAGAACAAAGTAAGGAAAGCCACAGAATGTGTTGAACACATCGGATTCATAAGCACGCGAATTCTCTGAACGGACAAAAAAGGCATCTAAACGAATGACAATGAATCAAGGATCGAAGTTCAAAAGAAGTGATAACTTCAGGAAACGAAACCAATAAGGCATTACTACGAAGTCTTAAGGCATTCTAAACTTATGTTGCAAACCCCGATAAATCTTCTAAATCTCCAGAATGAATGATCTTATAAGGGTTTAACTAAAAGCAGAGGCAAAATCAGAGTGATGCGGAAGCAAGATAACTAATCAATGTCTTATCGTATAATCTACCCATTCCTCACCGGTCATACTAAAGTTCTTAAAGGAAGAAACCTAGAGAAAATCCTTCTAAGGTTAATCCATAAGCGTCTAAAGTGCAAACCTAAGGGTCCAAATCTTCACAGGCCATAACTTAGGTACTACAAGTCGCAACCTGGCTCTGATACCATAATTGTAACACCCCAACCCGACAAGGGTCAAAATGTCACATTATGGTGCCAAATCAGAATATACTAAATAAAACCCTAAAACTAAACCACACCAAAACTGGCGGCCATTCTCTTTCTGTTTCATCTTCCTGATCAACCAAGGTTGTTGCAAAAAAGGAGGGTGCTCGATTGTGTAATTTCTACAGGAGGTTATAGATTCATGGTGGTTGGTGGTCAAAAGTTAAGCAAAAGGAGATTCGTTTAGATGCTGATGCTAGGTTCCGACTAGGGTTGGGATATACGTGGTGATTTCTGTTCGAAAAGGGGCTACGAACGTGGATTTTTGTTTGCTATTCGAGGGGTTTCATTGTATGATCGGAGGTTTGTTGCTGCTTATTTGATGTGGTGTTCGATCTGTATCTCTTCCTTGCTTTCGACACGACTACGAGGGATATGCATAACACCTTGTTCAATATCCTCTCTTGGATGAGACGGAAAAATGTTACGTTTTTAGGGGGTCGGTTGAGTCAAATTCGTATGTTTTTGGTTTGGATTTCCCAAATCGTTCTTTTCTCATTTGTAGGTACTTAGTTTGAAGGGAAAATCACAAAAGAAGCATTTCGGGGTTTTCGTTGAGTGAAAAAGTTTCGTACAACAACAAAAACTCAAAATGACCTTGAAGATTACTGGAAAGTTGACACCGTCACTCACTCTACTAAGTGACGCCGTCAGGGAACAAGTGAAGTCCAGAAGTGGAAAAAAGACTCGTGACGACGTTCCCAGAGAGTTCGTAGTGGAAATTGTGACGCCGTCAACCTAAGGCCGTCCAGATCTTGGACCAGCAATTATGACCACGTCAATCAAGGCCGTTCAACCAGCTATTCCGAGGGGGTTCACTTGCTAATGATCGAGGTTTGTTTGCTGCTGGTATTTTGACTTGTGCGCTGTTGTTCGATCATGGTTATCTTTCTTGCATCGACACGACTACGAGGGTATATCATCACACCTTGTTCAATAAATCCTCTCTCATTATTTTTCTAGTTCCGATCGCATCTTTCTGTTTCATTATCACATGTTTCAACGAAATATCATCACATATAAACACATAATCCGACACATAAAATTTAATGAAACCTAAAACAGTTTAGGCCGACTACCAAACGTGATGCGGTGCTGTATGTATTTGTATTCAGATGCGTGGCTCGACAAGCTGCCGGGTTGGGTGAAAGAGTGCATAGGAGCATTAGTGGACACCCGATGATTAGAAGCCCATTTTGCTTTGCGACTTAGATTTTGATCCAGTAGATTTGTTTAGAATTTGTAATTCTTTTGTATATAGAGTTAGCATTTCTTTTGTACCCTAGTGCTACCTTGTGAACCTTTCGTTTATCAATCTTCTGCTACGTAAAAGAAAATAGTGATGGGGGTATTTTAGTCATTTGATGTTGGTCAGGGACCAAAAATGCAACGAAAACATATTAATGGGGACGTCTGGTGCACTTTCAAAAAGTTAGGGACCAAATCTGCAATTTGGCCAAACCACAAGGACCAAAAATGCAATTAACTCGTTTTATTTATATGAAAGGGAATGTGATATACAGTTGATATAGAACAACGAATAAGGTGGAGGTAAGTTTGGAAGTGCCGAGTTATACGGGAGGATTAGGGGAGCAAATATTCTTCCATATCTTTACATATTTTCAGTATTATCACTAATTATATTCAACCATGTATATTTATTTTAAGAAGGCTAAAATCAGTTTTTAAGATAGACATAGGAACATATAAGCGTATGATACACTTAGTTTGTGCCGAAATTTAGGGAGTAATAGGAGGAACAAATTAAACTTGTGTCAATCACGAACCTAGTCGCGATTCAAGACTCCATACGTTTGTGCAAAAAGAAAAAGAATCTGATCCATGACTTATTAAACGTGTGATATGTTAAAACGTATACTAATTATTTTATGATAAGTTTTTATTATTCACATAACGTTTATTGTTCAAATATTAAAGGTTTAAATACTTAGGTCAAAATCAGAATGTAATGTCTTAAGTTATTTGACGTCTTTTCAAAAATTTAAAATTAGAGAGCGTTTTGGATATTTTAGATGTTCAAAATATCTGGTTTTACAATCCCCCCAAACATCAAGGAGGAAAACTTCCTCCTTGATGTTGGGTGGGATTCTTCCAAACACTTATCTTTTCAATCATGTTGTTCTCATCTTTCAAACTGATGAACTCCTCTGTATGCATTATAGTACAACCTTTCTATTTCTTCATTAGCTTTTCCTTTCAACTGAGCAGCTGACCATCCTTTATTGGTGGTTCTTTCTTCTTCTGCTTCAATCATGATACCTTTACCTTTGCCTTGAATTTCTACCATCAGTAGAAACTGGTATTCTATCAGTAGAAACTTGCTACCATCAGTAGAAACTGGTATTCTATCAGTAGAAACTTGTGCATCAATATAGCTTTCACATTTGCATCAAATTGAGTTTCTTTGACCTGAGAGCAATCCTCCCCTGAACCTTATCATCATTTTTCCTCCCCTGTTTGGGAGAATCACCACAAAAATCATCACAATCAGATAAAATAGTACAGAGTTCCATCAATTCCTTTTGTATCATACTGCCTTCAGCACTTCCAGATGTATTACCTTCTAGGAGAGGTGCATCATTAGGCAAAGATTCAGTTTCTTACCTAGTTAAACTAGATAGTACTTCTGAACCACCCATATGTTTCATTTAGCCCGAGATTCCACCATCTGTATCCAATCCAAAAGGATGAGACACATTAGGTGTTGCCATGGTAGAGGTCTTATTGACGTTATCTCTGTCCTGTGAAAGGATTAAACTTGACACAGTAGTGATAGCCCTTTACCATACAATTAGCTAAGTAGTATAAATAACACTGCTCATAACCTTTGAAAAATACTTATAATTTTGAGCAAATTACCAGCTATCAACGGATTTGATAAGTCTTAACCATGAGCTGTTTGCTATGGACTAGCCAACACTTAATCACTTATAATATGGTGAGTTGATGACCATATAGTTTTTGGTAAACTATCAACCATAAACGGATTTGATAAATCTTTACCAATAGTCGTTCGCTCTGGACTAGTTGATTCTTATGTGTATTAGACATGGTGAATCAATAACCATTTGTTGTGTGTCCAGTTCACACACTCGAAACTCTATATCAGCATACAGTCCAATTCACATATCAAGCAATCTGATAGTTCCAAATCATTTGCTTTATCAACCTGCATTTGTTAGTCCAAAACCAAGAAAATACAAGACAGAATATTTTCCATTTAACAATAATGAATATGACTAACAAAACATACTAGAATAGACAACTAAACATTGGAAACCCAAGCCATTACTGACTTGACTCTCCCTCTTGCATCAATATAAGTGTGTTTCTTTAAAACCATAGATGCTTTCTCACCTGTTATAGGTTTCCAAACCCATTGTGCTGTAGCTTTCATGCCATTTCTCATATTACCCTTAACAGCTTTCTTTTGCCTATCAGTAGAAACTTTTGGCCTCACAGTGAGAACTGCTGGCTTAGCAGTTCAAACCTTAGGCACCCATTTTTGACTTGGTCCAGCTGTTTGCTTGTAAAAGAATCTTTTAACTGTTTGTGCTTGATTTGAAAATCTTGGTTTTGCACATGTAACAGTTTGTTTTGGGTAACCAGTATAAACTGGTCTAGTTGAGTTTAAAGTTTTTAGACCATTTTTCATCAATATTGCCCTTGGAGTCATTCTACTGTTAACATTAGGGTAAATGTTTCTTGAAAAACTGTTTGTGTTGACTTTAACATTGACATTACCAAACACCCTTTTATTCCCACTTACCATCCTATTCCCTTGATGGTAATTACATTTAGCCTGCAAGTGATCAAAACTACCACACACATAGCAAGCCTTATTAAACATGACAAAATTATAACCTAGCTGTTGGGACTTAAGGTTGTTACAGTTTCTCTGGTTTCCTGATCGTTAAAGTCTAGCAAGCAAGCTTGTAAACCACTAGGATCGTTGTCCCAACGAGGATTGAAATTGATCTTGTCACTCGAGTTGTGAGTTATGTGAAGTGAATTGGTTTAAAGATGTGATTTTGTTTTAGTTAAACTACGAAAGATTTGCATAAAATTTAAATGAAATAAAGTGCGATAGTAAAAGAAATAAGTTGAACGATAAAAGAAAACATAAGGCTAAGTAATGCGAAAAAGAAATGAGGTTAAAGTTTAAACTATAAAAGAAAGAAATAAAGAAAATGTTTTTGTAGTTTTGTTTTTAATAAACTAAATAAAGAATAAACTAGAAACGTTTAAAGTTAAAACGTAAATAAACTTTAACTAATTAGAAAGCAAGTTAACTAAGTGAAATGGGCAGAGTAACGTTAGAAGTGAAAGAAAATAAACCTCACTCGATAAACGATGAGGTGAGTAAAGCCAAGCTCGGCTTATGAAACTAAAGACACGACACTAAAAGGAGACTGAGACTAGAAAACTAAAAATTAAACTCACACGAAAATACTCCAAACTCGCTAGTGAAATAAGGACCAAACTCGCTAACAAAAGTGATACTCGCTAGGATTAAAAAAAACCAAACTCGCTAGGTTTAGAAACTATGATACTCGCTGATTACCTTCTTTTATACTCGCTAGAAATCAAACAAGAACCAAACTCGCTAGAGTGGATACCATACTCGCTGGAATCAATATCATACTCGCTAGCCAAGACCAAACTCGCTAGCACTCAAAATAGCATACTCGCTAAGAAAAATAAAGAGGATACTCGCTAGAAAACATGTCCTACTCGCTATAAAATGAACAATACTCGCTAACCTACTTTGATACTCGCTGGATATTCGTCCAAAAGACCCCAACTCGCTAAACCCTAATTACCCTACTCGCTAGACACAAAAATAGACGCTGGAACATTTTTTTACGTGAGAAAATGTTTAAAACAAAATAAAAACCTTTGTAAAACTAAGTAATAAGCTAGATAAAAACTTTAAATAAGCCTTTACAAGCTAACAAAACCCAAATAAGCTCAAGTCATCATAAAGAGGCGCGAAAATTTCTTTTCATGCAAAGGTGGTGCAAGACTTATGTAAGCTTATATTGGATCAAGATAGAAGTAAAGAAGCTTGAATAAGATGTAGAAATGTAAAATAAAGATTGAAATAAGCTAGGAAATAAGCAAAGTAAAATGAATAAGACATGAAATAAAAACTTGCATTAATAAAAATTACACTAAGACTTGAAATAAACTAAAATCTACTTCAAAACTAACTCTCCAAAATGAAGCTAGGGGATCCTATTTAAAGGAGCAAGGGATGCTTCCTTGTTTACAACTTGGACACTTAGCCCCCTAAACTTCTATATTTCGTGAATACAAAGCGTAAACTAAGGATACAAAGCTATTAAACTTTCTAAAAATGTAACTTAAGTCCTTGTAACTTTGAGGTGATGTGTTGACGAGCTTTCCAAAGATCTTCAAAAGCATAAAAGTGATCACTTGCTCGGATTTAGAAA
>LBNU01020403.1:8318-27479 GCA_014162995.1 Artemisia annua | reverse complement strand
CTAACTCCAAAAAAGCAACACCCATTGCGTGACTAAATCATCAAAAACGTCACACTTATTGTATATTCATGTGGCCAAAGGACTGGAAATAGTCACACATAATACACGTTTACTAGAAAGACTCATCTCACATGTCACATATGTTATATATTTATGTGGCCAAAGGACAAACAATAGTTACTCTCAAAAAATATTCGTGTGACTATAAGGTATTTATGGTCACGGATAATGACTAATCCAACAAAACTTGTGCCTAATTTGTCACACATATTCGGGGTTTGGTTCACTCTTTTTCGATGGAAAATGCCACGAACTCAACAACGTCACCATATGCCACCTACGGTGGCGGGACTTTTGGTGACACACGACGAAAAAAACGTGTGTGACTATATGCCTATCGTCACGCATTTTGGGCGTGACTGATAGAACTTTTTGTACCAGTGGGTTAAAAGAGTACAGGCTACTTATGTCTCTACCTTACCACCAGAAAGAAGAAAAGAGCTGGATGCCATGGCAGCTGAGTTTGATGAGAATGACTGGATGAATATTGGAGATCAAATTGCTTCCAATGCTTTTCTTACTAGGGATCTAATGGGTGATAATGCTACCACTGATGACATTGTTGCCTTGCTAAGGAAGAAGAAGAAAGAAGAGGATGCAAAGAAAACCAAAGCTAAATTGGCTAAACCTCCTACTCAAGCTGAAATCACTCATAATATGAGAGTGGTGGTGAAAAATATGAGTCCAGCTGTGCTTAATTCTGGATGGAGTAAAGACAAGGTTTGGAACATGCCTCATGAGAAACTGGTAAGAGCTTATAATTACATTATGTCTATAAGCCAGAAGAGTTCTGTTCAGCAAACATTTGAGGAACCACCTTCTAAAAAGCTAAAGTCTACACATGAGACTCCTGCTGATGCACCCCATTCTACTGAATCTTCTATTTTACCTGATAAGGGAAAGGCTCCTATGGTTCATACAGGACCAGTTACTAGGCAAAGAACTAAGAAGCAATTTTGGAACATCAATTAAGTGAGGAAGCTATTCAGAAGATGCTGGAAAATGACAAGGCTGATCTTGCTAGGGCTGCAGAGGCTAGAGCTACAACTGATGTGCCTATGGATGCAACTCCTTCAATATCTGTTCCTGCTGAAACACTTTCAGCAGTTCCAGATCCTGCTCAGACATCCTCAGCAGTTCCAGATACTACTGAACAATTTGTTCCTGCTGAAGCATCCAAAGATGTTCCTACTGAAGCATCTACAGATGTTACTGCTGATCCTTCAGTACCTGCCTCAACTCCAGTTAAATCTGAGCCAGATACTACTGATGCATCTTCTACTGCTACAAGAAGGAAGACTCAAGGTAGGAAGAGGCCTCCTACTAGTTTGGTTACTCCCTTAGATGCTTCAGAATATATTGAGGTTGAGGAAGATGATGGTGAAGATCCTATCCCTCATGTTCCTTTGGTTAGTTGGGAGGTTCAACCAGTTCAATACAAGGATCAGGACATTAATGTTATCCACAGAGTAGATGGGACAGTTAAATATTTCTCTTTTCTGAGTGAAATTTTAACTTTTGTGGATAGACGGGATCTGCTGAAGTTGTATTCTTGGGTTACCTCCTATTATAAGAACAAACAACCTACTAGGAGTGGTATGTATTTGAAAGGAGATTTGACTGTGTTGTTTGATTCCAATTTTCATCTTAGTAGAGGCTTTGATGTTTGGATGGGACAGTCAAGATGGGAGGTTTCTAATTGGAAATTTTATCCTCTACCCAATGTTCATGTATTGTCTACTGATGCTGGCAAGGTTCTCTACATGTGTGCTGAGATTACCTATCACATCTCTCTAAGGATTCTGAATCAAATGATGGAGATGAAGCTGCTAGTTCCTTATGATGTGTGTGGCAATGACATGACTCATGCTGAGCAATTGGTTAAAGCTATAAGGAGCAGTATTCAGTTCAAAATGGGTATGAAAGCACAGCATGGAGTCACCATTGATACTTCTTTGGGGTAATTGTTGTATATTTTTATCTTTATTTGTTAGTAAAAAAAATGTGTTTTATTGTACTAACAGTTTGTAGGTTTGTTGTATAGTAACTCTATTGATGGTTATCAACTCACCTGATGTGACTTGTGTCCATCAAAGAGTTGGCTAGTCCAAAGGGTACAGCTTTGATAGAGGCACATCAAATCTGTTGAAAGCTGTAATGGTTTGCTAAAAACCATAGGGTACTCAACTCACCCATGCTTAATTGCTGAGAGTTGAAATGGTCATCAATTCACCATGGATCTTATTCTATGACTATCCTAAGAATTGACTAGCACATAAGTATATGGCTTGTGGTAAAGGCAGTGGAAATCCATATTGGTTATCAATTTACCAAGGGTGTTTCTTTTAAGAATTGGCTAGTCCTGAGCAAACGGCTACAGGTAAAGACAACTCAAATGCGTTTATAGTTGATCATTCACTAAAAATCATATGCTTATCAGTGTACCATGGTTTTCGAACTTAAACATTTGGCTACTCCAGTGGTGATGGCTTTTGGTAAAGAGACATCAAATCCATTATTTTCAATGATTCACCTCTCACAGGAGTTAACACACCTGGATGTGATGAGAATAGTATGAAACTACTCGGTTTTGATGTATCTAATGTCATATGTTGCTGCAAAGATATGGTGTTTCAAGCTTATTCATCATAGAGATGTTATCTTTTTGATTTTTTGCTGCTGATGTTTGAAGACAATCCTCTTTCAATTTCTGTGATTACTGATCTATCAAGAAATCTTAAACTTAAGCCAGGTCAAATTCAAGATTAGGGGAGGATTGTTGGGAATTCTGCTAAGTGTGAATTCCACTGATGGTTACTGCTGAAGGGAATCTGCTGAAGACACAGATTCTGCTGACGAAGTATTACTGCTGAAGACATAGTTCAGCATGTTTAGTTTCTGCGGACAATGTTTAGCCGCGTATTATGTAATGTAGTTAGGATATGCATGAGTTATATTAGGAAAAGATAATGCATATCATTTAAAGTTTATAGAATATACGTTTCTTGAGAAACGGTTTAGGTTAGGGTTCCTTGTCTATAAAAGGAACACAAGTTTATGTTTTATGTAAAAAAAAACGTGTTTACAAGTTATCAATATATAATCCATAGAGGATTAAGCGTTCTTAGTATTTATTGTTTATGCTTGTATTTGTTTTCCGCATTAGAATACAAGCTTTGGAGATTCTCTATTAGAGTGTTTGTGATTACATAGACACTGCTAACGATCAACGAGAGCTAAAAGATCATCAAGGATACATAGATTCAACACTCGATACAAGCATTTGACTCAAACAAGTACTAATATGTAAGTTAATTTCATTGTTATGATTCATGTTCATTCGTTCTTTATAAACCAATTTGGATTTCCCTGACACTTAGCTTTTGCAAAATACCTTTATATGTAGTTAAGACGAAGTTAAAAACAAAATAAAGCATTTTCACAATTTAATTTGAAACATGAATCAATAACAAGAAATATAACTTACATACGGACACAAATAAAATCAAATAAACACACAAAAACAAACAAAAACATGGGTTGCCTCCCAAGAAGCGCTTTTCTTTATTTATGAGTCTTGTAGCTAGACTCAAAGTCACCGTACGTTACATGACTTCATCGTTCATTATGACGTAACCTTGATAGATGTAGCCCCCATCGCCCGGGTCATGATACCTTAATCGCTCCACACTAGCGGTGACTTCACCCCCTCTCTTACTAATCAAGCTAGCCGTCCCGTCCTCATATAAGTTTTTAATTGTGAAAGGTCCGTACCACCAAGGACTCGGTTCGTCGGTTGATGTCTTTGTTTCTAAGTGCCTTAGGAGAACTAAGTCTCCTTCCGTGAATCCAATGTTGTTGTCGATATTCTTCTCATCACCCAAGGAATTCTCTACATCATTCCTACATTCTTCCCTTTTACTTTCCTCATAATACTTAATCCTAGCTTCCCATGCAAGGATCTTATTCTTAACATTACCTTGGAGTGCACCGGGATTCGCTTCTCCCTTCATCCGTAGGTTAGCTTCTCTTATATATTGTGGAATTGCCGCGAAGCTTATTGTTTTCTTCCCCTTTTTGATTCGGATAGTATTGCTCTCGTAATTGATTTGTGCCTTCGTGGTTGCAAGGAATGGTGATCCAAGGATTATTGGCATATTTGCCTCACCTCTCTCAACGATCATGAAGTCGACCGGGTACATGAATCCAGCAACGTTAACTAACACGTCTTCCGCGACTCCTAAGGGGTACTCATACGAATGTTTTGCAAAAGAGAGTTTGGTACGAGTCATTGAGGGTTGTTCATTCATTAGTTGAACATAGACGGAGAATGGCATCAGATTTACATCGGAGCCTTGGTCAGCTACCACATCTAAGAATTTGAGTCTCCCAATCCGGCATGGTACTTCAAATACCCCGTGGAACTCTTGCTTTGCGACTAGCTTTTGTCTTATGAGGCTTTCATAAAGCTGACCTTCGGGTAGGGTGTCGGATTCGTTGTCAGGTTTTGCCTAACTTGCTGGGACTCTGGTGTTTCTACTTTTTGGCACTCATCGGGGGGCGCCTCCTCCTTGTCCCCGGAAGTGCATTTTCCGTCATTGGTGTCCTCCTCATCGAATGGGACGAGGTCGATCTTGTTAACCTCCATAGCTACCCTCCTCTCCGGGTTTCCTCCCTCGCTCCCTCGGATGAAGGAAATGGTGTTTATCATTCTATCGTTGGGTGTTTCGGCCTTCTTTCGCAGTAATACCTTATTCGGAGTTTTTGCCTTCGCATATTCTTGCAAAAGTCCCATCATTTCCGTCATTTTCTCATCCATCCTATCCTTTTGTTTATACATGGCTACCTCAAACTTGGCCAATCGTTCGGAGTGTTTTGACATGTATTCTCTCATTTGAGTTTCGAATGTTGGGCTGAGCTCTTGAGGGGGTGAGCTCGGGCGAATATACCTATGAAAACGTTTAGTTGCTTCCCTAAGAGGTGATTCGGATAATGGGGTATGCCCAGAGCATGAGACTGAGTTGACGGTTTCTCTTTGTGGGCTCAAGTGCCTCTTCCGTTTTTCCATAAGGTATTCAACCCTTCTCTCAAGCTCACTAATGCTTCCCTCAGTGATTTGGTTGGCTTTGTTGGGTGATGCGTATGTGCTTACTGTTGCGTGTACTTCGTGGGAAATTTGCCATAATTCATCATCGTCGGATGCGAGCTCTTCAATGATTTCCCATGATTCTTCGGTGCTCTTATCACGCAGTTTGCCCTCGGCTGCTTGATCGATGGCACGCTTGGCGTGGTAGTCAACATGGTCATAGAAGATTTGAATTTGAAGCTAGAGTTTGATGCCGTGGTGGGGGACTCTTTGGAGTAAGTCTTTGAATCAGATCCATGCTCCGTAGAGAGTTTCGCCTCGACGTTGCTCAAACATTAAGATATCCCTTCTTAGTTTGGTAGTTCTCCCTGGTGGGAAAAATTGAGCAAGGAAACGAGTTGTGAGATCGTCCCAAGAGGTGATGGATCCTGTGGGAAGTCGCTCAAGCCATTGACTAGCTTGGTCCCGTAGAGAGAATTGGAAGAGACGCAATCGGGTCGTCTCTCGAGTTGCAACATCAAGGTCTATGGAATCTACGATTTTGAGGAAATCCTTGAGATGTTGGTTTGGATCTTCGGAACGAAGTCCATGGAATGCGCATCCGCTTTGCACCAACCGGATGGTGTCGGATCGCAAGGGAGTGACATTGGCTCCTTGAGTGAGCTCAATGGTGTTTCGATAGCCAAGGTGGCTAGGTCGGGAATACTCTCCTAAGGTGCGGGGTCTAGGAGTTTGGTTTAGTTGTGGTGGGTGGTTTGGTTGAATTAGGTTGTTGGGATCAAGGATGTTACCACCTTCCATGATGGCGGATGGTAGAGATTACGAAAAAAAACACGAAGAAAAAGATAGACTAAAGAAAATCCTAGAAAAAGAAAATAAAAATCTCACTAGAAAGGAATCTAGTGAGTAGACCTAATAAAATAAAAATTCTACCTAAGCAATAACTATTCCCCGGCAGCGGCGCCAAAAACTTGATGCGTGGTTTTGTGACCTTACAACAGGTTTTACCTCTCGAGGGATCTCAAGAGGCTTACAACCCCACCAGGCAGTGTACCTGACCGATGTAGTATAGGATAGTGGTAAGTACGGGGGATTGATCGTTCTCTCACATGGAATAGTGTTCGTTAGGATAGAAAAGCTACTCTAATAGGTCTAAGGGTGGAAGGAAGATTCTTTTTGTATTTTTATATTTTATGGAAAGCAAGTAAAATCTCGGTTTTGGAAGAAGGGCGGAATTAGTTGCTAGTCAACTAACCCAAGTTTACTACTTATGCAAATTAAAATAAATAAAATATCTAAACTATTGTGGTTGTGAAAACAATATGGAGAAAGTTGTGTTTACTTAGATTTCCTTACTCCCTAACTATCTTTTACCGGCTAATTGATAAGTATGTTACTTGTGTGGATGAAGGGTGTATTCCTAATAACTCATGGAGTGGCATACATATCTCTCCAATTCTATGAGCTCTTATCTCACCCTATGCCATGCACGGCACAACCATAAGGGTTGTAAACAGTGGCTCATGCGTTAAATACTACCTTAATAGCCTAGTATATCTTGGCTACATGTTTCCCAAGACGTTCAAGCACGTTACCATAAAGGAGGTTGGCCAGTTTTCTTGAGCCTAACATTGATGGAACAATCATCCCAACAAACAACAACACACACCAATCAACCAATAATTAATAGTTAGGTTTCATTAGATCTAAGCAAACACAAGAAGAATTTAGCTATACATGTTAATTAAAAGACAAGCAAAAGATATAATCAACTAACACATAGACATATTGATTGAATTGAAGTGAAGACTTATCTTTAATTAAGCATGAGGGTTCCAAGGGTTGGAAACCCTAAAAAGTATAGGAAATTCGACTTTAGGGTTTGCCCTAAAAGTTCTCCACAAAGTTCCACACTAATGAATGAAAATTAGAAAACTATATATAGATTTTACACTCTGACGGCGTCAGGTTATAAGGGCTGACGCCGTCAGCTCACCGCCAATAAGTTGCTCGGATGGCCTAGATCCACTTCTGACGCCGTCACCTTATAAACTCTTCTGGGCCGTCACTCTTTAACTTTACTCTTGACGGCCTATAATTCCTAACACTTGACGGCGTCAGGTGTTAATTCCTCTGGCCCGTCATTTGAAAATTGGATTTCACTCTTTTGTCAAGACTTTCTGACGGCGTCACCTTGTGATTTCTGACGCCGTCAGGTTATAAATCACCATCTTTTGAGACTTTGTCGTTTTCTTCACTTTTATGCTCCAAAAACGTCCGAATATGCATGTTTTCCAGAATTCCTCTCCAAAGTACCTAAAATGACAAAAGGAACGATTTAGGGCAATATTTGATCACATTTATACGAATTAGGGCTTAAATGACCCCCTAAAAGCGTAACACTTTTCGTCTCATCAGCCCCTGCAAGAAACAAGTGACGTGCTTAATGCTAACATAAAAGACGACAAAATTAGATGTACCAAATATAAGTTTAGCATCAAAAACCAACATACCGTGGTAGGCAAGGGTATATAAACTCGGGCAACAAATAATCTAGATGGTTGAAATGTTCTGCAGTGCCAAACCAGGAACAAATAAATGTCAAACACATTTAATTACCAAGCAAGCAAATCAGTCACATTTGGTACAAATGAAACAGTTTCACAAACAACAACCATATTTGAGTTAATTTCCTATATAACAGATGTTATATTAATCTTTTAATAGATCACTTACGCGACTGCGATAAGCAAACTCCAACTGTTCAGCAACATCCTCCCGGAGTGGAAACTAATCAAGACTCCCTTTACGAGCAAAATAGTGGCATCTTAGAACACATCGATTGTCTCCATTCCAATAAACAAGAAAACTATGTCGTCTTAATAAGTCTACCTGTAACGATTACCACCACACGAATTTTAATCAAAAACATGTTTTAGGCTAGTTTTAATTAATCCACGAAAATCAATATAAATAATTTTATATTCGATTACACATTTAAGAAAATATAAATTAAATATGTGTTTGAGCATACTGCATACCCATGAACAGAGTAGGATATGTGAGTTGAGGGTGATGGTGGCTTGACTGTGATGGTGGTGGTTATCTCGAACCAAACAACCGAAGCTAACAAAATCACCCATACAGTTCCCTTATCTTGATGACGGTGATAGCGTGGAGGAGCGATGGTTGGTGGAACGACGGCGAGATAAGGCGGTGAAGTGTGGCGGTGGTGTGAGTCGGTTCTAGAGAGAAGGAGATCGAAGAGATGAATAGATAGAAGATAGGTATGACAAGTGTAAGTGTTAGTGTTTTGATTTTGGGTGAAAAAGCGGTGGGATCTTGAGCTAGAGATTGAAATTTTGGGAAAAATTAAGGGGCGGGATAAAAGGAGCGCTATATTAAAATTTTGGATATTTTGGAGATTGAAAGTATCAAATGAGCTCAAAATGTTTAATGAGTTTAGCTCAACTTTATATCTCGAGTTATTGTTGAGTTCTCGAGCTTGTAAGTGTATTGTTTTTATTTTTATTGTTATTTTTATTTTTTTAATATGTAAGTGTACTAAGTTTTTGAGCTGAATTCGAACCATGTTCAATTCTTAGGTTATATTATATTTCAATTCTTAGCCTATCAAATGAGCTCGAAATGTTTAATGAGTTGAGCTCAACCTTATATAAGTTCGACTCGAGTTATTGTTGAGCTCTCGAGCTTGTAAGTAATACAAAATATGTTTTTTTTAATGTCAGTGTGCTAATAAGTGTAAATACTTATTTATGAATGTATCAAAGTTTTTGAGCTGAAGTCGAACCGAATTCAATTTTTAGGTTATATTATATTTCAATTTTAAGATGTGTATGAAAACACATATTTACAGATAAATCAAGCTTTTCGAGTCAAGCTCAAGCCGATTTCAAACTTTCTTGATCCCGGATAACATGATCGGTAGGTCCCTGGATATTTGCTTCTTCGTGTCTGTGACAAACGGTATACACCTACCAAGCCGGTGCAACATGCATGATCAGTGATAATGGCTAATTCACTTGGGTCATGGGTCATGTGCATTATGTTATCACTGGTCACATTCATTATTAAAAAACAACATGTTAATCTTATTAAACATTTCACAACCATTAGTTAGGACAACATTTTCGATGAAATATTCATATAATTTTGCGTCTATGATATATAAGAATTTGTAAATTTGTATAATATTACAAAAACTATTAAGAAAATGACATTATAGTAGGATCTCAAGATCCCGATCAGATCTTACGATCACGCGCTTAATTGAAAAGATAAAAACGATCATGGGTAGGATCCCGATCTTGAAAACCTTACATCTTACCTTATGTACTCTTTGGGCGACTTTTTAAATACAAAATACACTAAAATACACAAATGTACCTAATACTTTTAGTTTTTAAACTTTTAATGTACTTTTTATAATTTTAGTTTTTATACTTTTAATACTTTAATTCATTTTTAAACCTATAATATATACAAAGCTTATCTAACACACTTCACACACTTCAATATAATCCTCTCTTTCTCTCTCACATTTATAACACCACCGGTTACACAATTGACCGAGTAAACTGATCTAGGCTTTTGATCTTCTCTTTCTCAGTTTTGTCTTACATTTGTTAGAAACTTGTTAGTTTAGGTATTAGTTTATGTATTAGATTTATGTGGTTTTGTTTTTGCGAATAATTAGAGCAAAAGAGATATTAAGGTGTGTTTGGAATAGCTTATTTTGTGTGGTTATCGGCTTATTATCAAAGATGGAAGAAGTATCAATGAAGGATGAACAGACACCACTTTCAAGTATGAACATAAACTTGTGTTGGTGTTGTTCATCCTTCATTGATTCATCTTTGCTCTTTATCAAAATACGATAACAATTATCAAGTATAATTTGTAGGTTCGATGCTTCAATTTAGTGTCTTCGTCTTCCATCATTTTGGTAGGGTAGACTTTATTCTCTTTGCTCTTTATTGATTCATTGACTCATCTTTGCTCTTTATCAAAATACACCACTTTCAAGGTTAAATAATATGTTGTTGTTGGCTAGGGTAGAAAGGATGGTAGTTCATTGCATTGTTAATATAAATTTAATATGATTTCATTCATGCACGATTAGCTCTCTAATGTCGTAGAATCTACATAATTAATATGTATGTTCGTCACATCTAAGGGAGCAATATAAATGATAGTAAGAATCTGTTTTCTAATAACCTAAAGCTCAATAATCAGGGCAGATCTATCTAGCGTTGTAGAAGGTTACATTGCTTAATTTGGAAAACGTCTACTACCGTTTGTGTGGTTGATCTTGATCACTGGCCTTGGCTCTTTCAATAATGTACCTTGATTAAAACTTTTGTCCCGACAATGAAGATACATTCTTGAAATTGCCAAAGCTAGTGATCAAGCGCACACAAACGTTATTAGATGGTGTCCAAATAACAAAGCAATGGAGCCTTTCTGCAACATTAGCTAGATCTGTCCTGATCATTGAGACATCTTCAATGCGATAATGATATAGTGTGTATTGTTGATGATAGGCCACACTCCTTCATTATCGCATTCAAGATGAGTGATGTTACTTAGACTCTATTCTTTAGTCAACATTTGTAGATTGTTTGTATCACTCTGTTAGCTTTATATATATGTATGATGTATGTTTGATATGTAGGAAGTAAGTTTGTAAAACTTTGAGTCTGGAATTTGAACATACCTTTCCATTCTCAATTCCCATACAGTTCCTTTTGTTTTTTCAACAATCTAGCAATGAGCCTGGTGCAGGCCTTTGCTCAAAGGGAGTTGAAACGACAAAAGGAGCTGTAGCGGGAACTGAGAAGGGTTACGTATGTTGGTTTATTGAGCTCTGCTATTCTGCCCCATCCTGGCTGAGGAAGAGTTATGGGCGCGATTCCATTCAAGTGACTCAAATTCATTTCACATATCAAGCAGTTCTGAAGGTCTTCCAAATACATGGGCAGGCACATGTGAGTATTTTTATTTCTCTTGTCTCTCTTGTTACACTGCTTTGATTCTTGTTTCAATAACAATTTTTAGTTGTGACCCACTATCTATCTCTGACTCTTTTGGAATGTGGCATCAAAACTCTTGTTTTTTAAAAATATTTCTTGAAAGTTTTAAGGAAAAGAAAATGTATTCTGGATCAGGCACAAAAAAGGAAGATGCTAGGAAGGTTAAAACTCCAAAAACGACTGCCAAAGAGCTTTTTGAGGAGAGGGTTCAGGTGCTAGGCCTGCCCAATAAACCTGTGCAATCCTTTTGTACTACTTTATTTGACTTTATGAATGAACCTGTGTAATCCTTTTGTAATTTTTCATTTCAAGTTTTAACGGAAAATGTTTAATGTTAATTCCCGTACTTTGTCATTGCTTAATTTTCTCATTAATTGTTACAATATTTTGATTGTTGTGTTCATTAAGAAGAACTTGGGATATATTTTGTATTATGTTAATCAAAAGTTTCTGCTGCTAAGACGTTACTGCAGGTGGGTTTGTATTGCTAGATATGAGAGTGCAGGAGTGGATTGGGAACATTTACACTTAAGGGTTTAAATCCCCAATTAAACTAGTTATAAGCCGATATACTTTCGTACATCGTTTACTACATAACATTGTCTACGGATAAACCCATATGGTTCATCCTACATCAGCTAATTACATACCATTGTCTAGTGACAAACCCATTTGGTTTATCATACGTCAGATACTTACAAAAAAGTTTATCCAACTTACAAAAACTTTCAAACATTGTTTCACCCATCAACAAACAAAAAAACATCAACAACCATCAAACCATCAACACGCATCAAACCTTAAAACTCTTTGGGACCTATTTGTGTCATCGGTTAAAAAGAAGCGGACCGTTGTAGCTGCACCAATGTGGGCTTCCTGTCTCAACCCCCTAAAACCAGAGCATGAAACAATAAACACCTTCCTCCTCACCTTCCCTCGACCACGGTTAACCACTGTTTTCTCACGTACTTAGAACACTTTCTGTATCATTTGGTGCTTCAAAAGAGCGACAATGTACCCATACAAGTTGTACTTGCGCACAATTTTTATTGGTATAGTCTGTTACAAAATGTACAAAACTTAGCATTAGTTTTTTGGGGGTTATTCTAACACACACTGTGATCAATCAATCATCCTATCAGACACACAATATCTCAAACAAATGAAAATGAAAATGCTACAAGTGTGTTACTGCTGCTGCATATTAAGCTTCTTAAGGATAAGGCTGCTTATGAAATTCAGTGCTGCTAGTACTAAGTTACAACTACTATAGATTGTTGCATATTAAGCTTATTTAGGATATGTCTGCTTATGGAATTCAGTGCTGCTGCTACTAAGTTACAACTGCTATAGATTGATAGTTGTTTAGTATAGATTGATAGTTGTTTAGTTTGTATTTTCATTGAAATTGTAGCATAACAATTTGACAAATTATAAAAGTTTTCAAGACACTTACAAGTCGTCCATCTCTCCAGAAGGATGCAGTCAGTGGTCTGTAGAATGCCCTATCTTCTTGGTCATGGACAGTGTGACACGACCATTTGCACATCCAGTTTATCCGTAGGGGTTTAAAATCTGAATTTAATAATACAAAATGAGTAAGTTACAGATAATCCAAAATGTTACAAAGATATCATATACTTGATGTAGTTAAAGCTAATAAAGGAAAAGATACCATAGTCAGTTGGTTGGTGACACGGGGCTTTCATGGCAATATTGGTGCTGTATGTCTCCACAGTTGTGATGGCCCCTCCATCAGGTTCAAACAACATCACATTATATTCCTAGCCCGGGACAACCTGAGTAAAAACCATCCATTGACCCTCCTTCATATTCAAGATCACTGGCCACACTAACATTGTACTCTTTCGTGTTAGTGGAAACCACGACCGAATCAGTAGGGGTTGGACCATCCAGATATCTCAGAAAGTACTGATCCAACGACTGCATAAGCAGAGATGTGTCTGTCACAGGCACTAAACAGTTTGAATGAAGTAAAAATCAGTTTTGTTATTCGAAAAAAATATGGTCGTCGATTTTCGTGAAATTAGTGTGGGTAGCTGAAGTGTGTTAAAGTCGGGAACAGGAAATGACAAAAATACCCTCACGTGCAATGCACGTGAGGGCTCACTAACAGGCTAGCAGCATTAAGTTCTGCCTAGCAGCATTAAGTTCCGAGTTACTAGCATTCACCCGAATTCCAATCCAAACAACTTTTTCTTTGCTTTTCCTGCAAAATGTAAGTCTAGACACAAAGAAATACAAGCCATAACATATGCACAATGATCCCAACATCTAATTATACTTAACAGTTCTAAGTATAACTAGGAGCATTCTAATGGGGCAAATGAAGAGCCATGACTAGATAGATCATACACATAAGTTATCAGAAATGTGGGACCATATGTATCTAATTGTGACTACGCTTAAATATTGTGTGACAAAATATGACTCTATGATTTAGTCACACAAAAACGCAATGTGACTAATATCAAGGTTAATGATAATTGACTTCCCATTGTGCTATAAATAATAGTCACATGAATACTTCACAATGATACTATTTTGAATGTATTGGTCACATATAATACCCTTATAACGTGGCCATAATCATGATTTAGATACACATTTGTGATATGGTGTGACTATTGTAAAGCCTATAGTCACATGATCGTGCTTCAATTAAATGTGACTATACACATTAGGATTTCGCAAAGCAAACACACACTAAACTCTAGACACACATATTAACTTACGTAACCATATGTGTCGAATTTTCGTTACACTTAATCATGTTTGTATGGTTTAGTGTGACCATATATGACATTTGGTCACACTCTTCAAGTGTGTGACATATATTTGTCACTCTTAAATGCATTTCGTGACTAACGCTTCAAACTGAATTTTTAGTTGTCACACATTTCAAATTCATATGTGGCTAACTATTCAGCAAAGAATAGCAGTCACGTTTATATAATGTGTGACAAACTTGACTATATAATTTAGCCACATACACAAGTACTTCGTGTGACCATATATCTTCTTTGGTCATACTGTTCAATTGTGTGACATATATTTGTCACATATGTATATCTATAGTGTGACTAATTAAAAGTTACTAAAATGTCGAAAAATATTTACCAGTTACCCTCTAGTCACATATATACACAAATGCGTGACAAATATTTTACAAAATGGTCACACAAGTCGGATCAAGTGTGGCTGTTTATTTAAGGCTGGTACATTTAGTCACGTAAAAATGTCACTGTGTGACCGTTCAAAAACGACCATGTGTGACGAAAGGTCATTTTTGGCGTAGTGGAAATCTACCATGAAGATACTATGGATACTACCCTAACTTGTTTTAAGTATCTAGGAATAATTATACTTATAATCATAGTGGTACTAGTAATACTAGACAACTTAGGCCAAAAGATTAAGCTCAAAGACCCACCTAAGAATAGTAATACTCCTAATGAAGCCTTAGCTAAAGAACTACCTATTCCACCTAGCCATCCTCCCTTTATAGGATCATCATCAATGACTAAAACCGAAACATCACCCTTAAACTTTAAGTTTAGTACTAAGAAATTAGAAGAACCTTAGGAAGAAAACAAAACCTAAAGGAATCTAGTAAATCTTATCCTTACTTATAATACCATTCCTTTCGGTATTCTACTATCCTATCCAATCATTTTGACTCCTGCTCCTTCATTTTAAACCTTACTCTCCCGCATTTCCTCATCCTCCCGTTTGAACTCCATCCTCCTACCCCTTTTGTTTCACCTCCCTATCATTTCTTCCTTATTCTTTTTACTCTAAACTCCCTTCCTACATCATCCTACAATGTTCTAGGAGTTAGAACTTTTATTTCTCGTTATATCACAAGATTCTATTAGTTAGATCTTGTAAGAAAATCTAGGTTGAACTTTAATCCTCATTATGTTCAACTACAATATTATGCTACTTCTCTTAGTAAGAATTATAAAGACGAGATTGACGATGCTCATCATTCGAGATGTAGCTAACTGGTAACAGAATAGCTATGGAACTAGCCACCATGGCTTGAACCTGTCTCTGTCATGGTTAGAGCAAGGCTCCATCATGAATAGAACTTGTTTTCACCATGGCTAGTGTAGAAACCCAGCACTCCTTGATCGTTACGGGCTCCAGGCTGTTAAACCTTTAATTATCTAGGACCAATAACATTGAATAACATGCAGCGGAATAATAAATAAGAACATCAATGTTATCAACAAGGTTTTTCATTATCATCTCTAACATACAAACATCTACAACCCCAATTCTACTTGATCAAGGTAGAACGACCTTGAGGCTGACTAACCAACTAACTCTAACTAAACCTTAATAAACCCTAGGCGTTTATCTTCTACGCCTAGGTTACACACACACACCTTTTAGTCGACTACATTATGGAAGACATACACATTAAAAACCTACGCCCTATGTCTCTTTATATAGAGAGATATTAGGGTTACAAAAGACTACGAATTGTATTAGGAAACAAATACTTTCCTAATCTTTATCTTCCATCTTTTTCTTTATCTTTTGTCACATTAAGTCCCTCATGTTTCATTCTTCTTGTTTTGTATCATCAAATCAATAAATATAATTCCCAACAATCTTCCCCTATTTGATGATGACAAAACAAACACCTTCTTGTACGAACTTCCCTAGACGAAGTAGAAAAGTTGAGATAAAATCTCACCATGAATGAAACAATCTTGTCTTCCCCTTAATTCATGCAATGCCACTCCAACATCTCTTCAACATCTCTTCCCCTTTTTGTTATCAACAAATAGGGAACATATGCAAATAATGATCTTGACCACCACGAACCAATACCACACTTCTAATCAAAGCCTTCCAATGTTTCAAATTGCCCTCCATGAAGAACACCAAAATGCTTACGAAAAATGAATCCAAAACAATAGAAACTCCAACTAGTAGTAGTAGTAATGATCAACAATAGTAAAAATCAAACACTTCCCCTTGAGTGGTGCATGAACATCAAATGATTAAACACATCATTAGATACTTCCCCTGAAATCAATGTGCTAACCATCTTCATGATTCTTCAAATCTGTAAGCTCCTTGTAATGATTACTGATGAAGAAAACCAAATATAACGAACTTGATGAAGAAGTAGAACAACCCAAACTTGTGTCTTATGTCTTGTACTAACCACGTGACTCCAAACTCATACCAAGAACAAAAAATATGAATAGACCGCAATCTCTTGACAAATCCTCAACTAGATGAGACACTGAGTACTACAATGTAACTCCTTTAAGTGATAGCCAATGTGTGCATAGAGCATCATAAGAAAAATCACACTCTTTGGCTAGATTTATCAAGTCTTTGTCACATCTTTAACGCACAAACAAGTTATCTTTAAACGTGATGAAGCCGTTTAAGATATGATAAGAACACGCATCTAAGAAGCTCCACTTCACCTTCAAATAAGTGATAAATAATCGTCTTCGTAACCAATTATTCCAAATAAACCAAATACGAGCCTTTTAAAAACTTTAAGAACAAAAACTTCTTACTGTGTGTGTGAACCAAATAACCATTCTGTGTGTGTAATCCAAAACCAATCAAACTTATCTCGAATCAATCATGTGTACTACCCCTTACTGCTCGTAAACCATGCATCTATATTAAACCATAAAGCTCTTTACTTGTCTCCATAAAGCATTCAAACACAGCAGTACTTTAATAAACACGAGCAGTACCTTGAATGAGAACAGAAGTACTTTGAAGTATACGAGCAGCAGTACGTTTGGGTAGAGCAGTACTTTGAACGAGAAGAACAGTACGTTGGAATATCGAGCAGTACTTTCAAAATAAGAGAGCAGTACTTTGCACTAACAGCAGTACTTGGGACATAGAAGTACTATAAACTCATATATCATTAACAAAAACATGCAGCAGCTGAGCAGTACGTTGAGAAGTAACATAACAGTACTTTAGATAGAGCAGTACGTTAGAATGAGTAGCAGTACTTTCAAACGAACAAATTGCACTCATCCACGTTGACCCTTTGATTCTTCAATAAACCAATCAGAATATTACTCTAACTTGTGGATCACGACAAACTTTCAGTACTACTTTCAAAAGACGACAGCCATGTGCAAATCGACAAATCGGTACTTGATATATCAATTAAACAATAACCTTCTAGCCAATATCAGCCGCACTTATTGACCAACGATTTAATAATTAAATACAAGATTACCATCAATGCTCCACCTTTATTGCAGTAAACGACAACATCAGATCCATGTGTGAAGACACTAACCAATTAATAATCCTTTTCAAACATGGGACCTTCTTTTGTTATTCAATAACCGACAGATTCAATATAATTTGACAATCCCATGATTATGCACGAATCTTTGCCAAACCACATGCGACAAATAGAATTGATATATCAGTGTTTTTCTCTTTTGTTGCCATAACTTCACATGATGACAATTTACTTGATCGGTAAGAAGTAGAAACCAAATAACAACATCTGTTTTATTAACTCAAAAACCACGGACCCATTAAACGAATCTTCATGCAATTATAAAGTGAATAAGGAATCTCACCGACCCATGATGAAGCACGATCATTAGGTCTCTTTAGCATCGTTATTTTCTTCATCCCAAAACCAAACACAGTCGAGTGAAACACCTTAATTTTCATAGCTGCTTTCTTCCAACGACTGTAACCTTGTTAATCCCAGATATCACGAGCCCCAGGCTTTGATACCACATGTAGAAACCCAGCACTCCTTGATCGTTACGGGCTCCAGGCTGTTAAACCTTTAATTATCTAGGAACAATAACATTGAATAACATGCAGCGGAATAATAAATAAGAACATCAATGTTATCAACAAGGTTTTTCATTATCATCTCTAACATACAAACATCTACAACCCCAATTCTACTTGATCAAGGTAGAACGACCTTGAGGCTGACTAACCAACTAACTCTAACTAAACATTAATAAACCCTAGGCGTTTATCTTCTACGCCTAGGTTACACACACACACCTTTTAGTCAACTACATTATGGAAGACATACACATTAAAAACCTACGCCCTATGTCTCTTTATATAGAGAGATATTAGGGTTACAAAAGACTACAAATTGTATTAGGAAACAAATACTTTCCTAATCTTTATCTTCCATATTTTTCTTTATCTTTTGTCACATTAAGTCCCTCATGTTTCATTCTTCTTGTTTTGTATCATCAAATCAATAAATATAATTCCCAACAGATATCTTTACCGGGAGCCGTTTGCTTCCGGATTAGCCAGACCTTTTGTGGATGAGACATGGTGGACTGATAACCATTTGCTGTGTTAGTGCAAAGCACTCACACCAGAAAAATTTTTTGGCTAAAATGGGGGAATTAAGGCATTTTTGATGGAAAAAACGTGATCAAATTCGCCAGAATTTCCCCCCCACACTAGAATTGAATATTGTCCTCAATATTCAAAGTCCCGGCCATTATGCCGATACTTTGAGATGTAAAAACGTTTAGATTGAGGCAAGTGTGGGAACCATCAAGAATAAAGCTTCTTAAATAGAAGCTATCACTTCTTTTAAAGTGATGATGATGAATAAGTTGTTTTTTTTTTTTTTTTTTTTTTTTTTTTTTTTTTGGAAGATAATGTACATGCAGGCATCTCCGCGCACACTAATTTACTTGTTGTATGTATGATATATGATATATAAACCACGGGTCGATTATACTCTTCGTTGGCATGTATGTTTTCCGTTTTATCATGTGCTTTGATCTCGATCCTCTCTTCTGATTTTCATTTTTCCATGGGAAAGTTTGAGATCCGGGAAACCATTTGGTTTATGTTGTGTAGTAAAGTTATAGTGTCTTTATGTGTATATTGAAATGTGTTTGTCGTGCTCTTTTTTTCTGGCGGTGTTGT
>LBNU01020401.1:143124-161005 GCA_014162995.1 Artemisia annua | reverse complement strand
GTTCGGTGGTAGAAGGCGCGGAACAAGTTCACGGTTGGATTAATTGCCATAAGGCGACAATTAATCTCGAAATTAGTTACTTTGGCCGCACCTATGCAGTGCAGTTGAGAGATATGCACCTCATAATAGGCCAGCACATCACAGAGGAACCGCGAAAGGGGTATGCGTTGATTCGCGAATTCGAAAAAACGCGCATACACCCCTACCTTCCCCACGAGGAAGTCGGCAGTAGATGCGTTGGGATCCGGTAATTCCGGGTGCACCCCCTCTGGGATGTAAAAGGATGAACAAAAAACCATGAAATCGGCCTCCGTGAACATGCACGTTACATCCCCTAATCGAAGAACCATCTTTGTGTATAAAAGCGCACGCGCGGTGATTACCTATAAAACAGTTTTCTGGAAAAAAGTGGAGAAGAGATGAGGTGTGTGTGTGTGTGTGTGAATAATTTTAACTGTGAACAACACAGTAAAAATGAGGCGGATTTATATATTTTTCCCACCCACCATAGATAGCTGCCATGTGGATCCCACTAGCTCGAATCGTGTGGACGGGAGTTGAAACAGTACAGGACACGTGGATAGCGTCTTCACTTCCCGAGGTACGTGATTTGTTCTTTTACAGACCAGATGCATTACACGTGTATTCTTGGCGGTAAAAATTATAATTCTTCCCGCGCACGAATCAAGGATACTTGCGACACGGTTTGAGTCTAGCGTCCGCAGGTCTTACCTACGCACACTAGACTGGGGGGACATGATGACGTATGGTATGGATTCGGGTCACGCACCCATCCAATACGCAAGCCCATCACGAATGGGCCATTATGATGATATTTGCAGCCCATGAGGCCCGCGAATACAGTACTATACTTAAGCCCACCACGAGTGGACTGTTTAGCCAACACCTAGGCCCACGTAGGCCCAAGCCCGGACACGGGCACTTGCCCGGTATGCGATATCTTCTATTATTTTGATAGATATCGGATACCGAAGATTGGGGAACACGAAACCAACTAAGGTTTCGTGTGTATAAATAGAGGCCTCCTCAGTCCTCTAAAGGTACGATACTAAACCCTAAGCTATAAGCCTTAAACCTAAACACGATTACTTACTCTCACGCCGGAGGATAATCGGGGGAAACAATCCCTCGATAAGCCTAACGGTGTTTGTCGTTTTCTTAGTGCGCAGGTCCCAAGCAACTTTACCCGAATTGGTACTCAAGCTAAGTCACGCCCAACTTTTGTATCAACACATACCTTCGAAGAAAATGCACATTTGAAAAATAAATACAAGTGAGGGTTTTGAGTGCTGTTGTACAAAGGACATCGAATTTCTTCCACTCTTGCATTTGACAAGAGCTCCCATGTCTTTAATTTGTCTTGCGTTTTGAGTCTTTTACCCATAAAAAGCCATACTAAAAAGGCATGTCGAGGAACACATTGTCTGTGACGTACAGGAGTTATATGTCGGATCATTTAAATGTCCTTTTTGTGTAAAAAGTGATCGATCAATTAAATATTTCAGTATTTTGCTTATGAAACAACAAATCCAAATTACACTTGTTTATTTTAATTTTTTTCGGACCTACAAGAATAAATGGCTTCTTTCTTTATTTAGTTTAGTTTTGATGGACATAATTTATAATTAACTCGTGTGTGGGCGTGTGATGGCGTGTGTGCCGAGCGTCGTTATCGTGTGTTACCACAAGGTCCACTAGCTTTTGTCGTTCCTTCTGCACGCTCCATTTCTCGTATCTTTTTTTGTCACGTTCGTTGTCTACTCACAATTTAATATTCATATGCACCACTGCACGTGACGTGACGATACTAAATACTACGAGTACATTTCTATTTAATTTCATCCTCGAATCAATAATGCTAAAATCCTTTATTATTCGAGTTGTTTCAACACTAACTCTGGGATTATTTTTAATTAAGAGTTTGGTTAAATGAATGTAGACGGTACATTTTGGGCACCGAGTACAACAATACAATCTTGTAATAAGAAGCTGAAAAAACTTATACACAAGCTTTAAACTTTACACCCACTTGAGCACAAACTTAAAGTCAACAATGACTACTTAGATCTTGTTGTGAGGTTGAGAAAAGCCAATTAAAATATTGAAGACAACTCCATTGCTTGTTATTGATACGTGATATCTGATCAAGAAACCTTACAAAATCATCACTTTTTATTGCTTCAAACAATATAGAGTGACGTGATCAACTCGACTTTTAAAATGAACATGAAAGTAGTAAGGCACGAAAGTAGTTGTTGAGTAAGAAACTTAATATTTGACAGAGCTTTTGCTAGAGGTACGAAAGTAGTAGTTGAGTAACAAACTTAAAACATTTGATTAAGCTAGAAACTTACATATACGACAGAGCGTTGCTATATTTGGTCAAATGCCCATGGGTTTATTTCAATATACTTAACAAAATAAACATTTTTAATTAAGTACAATTAATTAAGTACAATTTCAACTTGCTATTTTAAGCTAATAGCATCCATCCCGAAAGACGCCTAAAGAATCGAAAACAAACAAACAATAATTAGTTTATTGTGTAACGGAGTATATATTTACTTAGTAGATTAGTACTTAGTAGATTGTTTGTTCTTAACTTTATTTACATGTCAACTTATTTTCTTTTATCATAAATGAATTGATATGAACTCCGATAATATCCACGTCTATGCAAAGAGTACAAATTAACCCGTATGTAGGAACATGGCTCGTGTTCGTTCACGACTCACTAGCCTCAACTTAAACCGATCGAACTTAATTTTTATCTAATCAAGGTACACCCATACGTACTCTTGCAAATTGAGGAGTATTAGTGTATTGATTATGGCCCAAGTCTTTACTATGAATTGTAGGGCTTAGCTCATTAGTTAGTCTAGCTTGGGTTATTAAGCAATGTAATCATTATATATTTGGATGATTCTTCATGATCGTGTAAACCACTTTAAATCTTTGTGTTTTTGTTTGATTGCTTAATCGTTTCTTGTAATCATTATTATGTTTTGCCTAACAATTGGAGTCTTACTTTTACGGGATATTACTACGCATTGTAAAATGTACGGAGAAATCATAAACCAATAAAACTATACCTGCATCAATCATTACGTGTCGTCCAACATATGATTGTAGTACAGGTGAAGAAACATTGATCCGATCCATAATATCTAGATTGAAAACCAAAGAAAGGATCCTCAACAAGTATTACTTCAATGAAAGATTTTGATCCACCAGCAATCACGGGCAGTGTACCCGTTCTCACCACCCTTTCAATAACCGCTACTGCATACTGCCTAGTAACAAAAGTCTTGTGCCGTGAAGTGAGATTTGGGCAAATCTCGGCTTGCTGCGGTTGCTCACATTACGAAAACAACCTTTGGCTTTTTAATCCGAGTCCCCATGGTGATTGTAAGACAATTGTTTTACCTTTGGTTATCGCCTAATGCCAATAGGGTGCAGGTTCCCAATCAGCTCAACATCAGTCATTTGAAATCGGCCCATATGTTTATCACATCATTTCTTGAACATATATTAATTAGCTTCTTTGACATAGGGATACTTGAAGTTAAAACAAGTCAACCACATAGTAACGTTCTATACTTATATATACATATATATGCCATGTATTTGCTATGAAAGCTACAGTAATAGATAAATTTCTGCAAAGCATAACTCCAACAATCTTGATGACAAATTCATTAGTAACGTATGCAAAAACAAAATATTTAAAGCCAATAGAGAATATATTACTAAGCTCCCTAAAATAAAGCATATAATAATGAATTAAGCCAAGCAAATCAAAAGGTTATACATAACACACAGGAAAAACAATCATCATTTCGACAATCACATTATTCTTGCAATACTTTCTAAAGGTATCTACATTGATATAGTACACCCTTCACTTAATATACACATAACATTCTTCACTTTTGAAACCCGGTTTGTAATTAACCTGGCTGCATCCCACATAACATGTTCAGGTGATCAACCAAGTACTGTTTAATAAAATTCATTTTGGAACTGGTTCTGGTGCGCTTGGGCTAAAATGGGTCGATACAACCCTAGAATCCAAAAGTTCAATGATGGGTACAAAACTAACACATCTAGGAACTTTATATTGGTTTATGGATGCCCCTCGTGATATAGAGTAATCCATCAAAACCTCAAATGTACCACTCTTAACAACACGAATCTCTAATGGGCCGATAGTATTATCCACAACCCGATAATGTCGATAAACATTACTTAAAGATTGCTCTATTGCCAAACAACATTGGTCCAACACCACGTGACTCGGCCCATGACTTGGATCTTTCACCAGCAACTCCCAGTAAATTACATAATGACCTGGTATTGTTTTCGTGTCAGCATAGCTTGTGTACTCTAGAACTTCTGTGTTGAATATCTTTAAATGCTCTGAAGCCTTTTCAATTGCGCTTTGCAACTCATGCTCATCTGTTTTATCCGCATCAATACTTAGTAAAACATTCTTTCTTCTAATGAATCTGAATTGTGGGGCGGAATTATGGTAACCAGTGACCTGAAGAATGTCTCCAAGCCGGTACCGACAAAGACCTGCATAGGTTGTGATAACCAGTTCATACTGTTTTCCATGTTCCACGTCAGCAAGGTCTATGGTTTGAGGCGTCAAATCACCCGAGTTGACAGAGTCATGTGGAATGAACTCAAAGTAACCCATGTTTGGCATGATAGTATATGAAACCTCAGACGCTTTAGCCATGGGGTTTAGATTTAACCCAAAGTAACATTCTGAGGAACCATACCCCATAGAAATTAGAGGTAGATTACCGCTGTAATATTCAAGTATCGGTATATACTGAGCCATAGCACCCGTAACAATGACGTCAAGGTACTTTGTATTGGGCCAAATGCGATTTATAATCCCTTCCCAATTCCCTTCACAACATTGGCCTGTGAGAAACCGTGCCAATTCAGGGTCAGGCTTCAGCACCTTTGACATACAAGCCCGTATATCCGGATCAGTGATTTTGGGGTTCAAGGTTCCAGTTTCAATATCACAGGCAAGCTGTTTCCAATTTGATATGAGTAGTCTGATAGCCCGAGTCATGCCAGAAGCAAAAACAGCCCCTACACGGAGCACCTTTTGACGGTAAATAAGACCACAAAGCATTTGAGAGTAAAAGCTTTGGAAGGAATCAGCACATACAACGGTTTCATTTGGGCTGGTGAAATTATGATAAGGGTCGTAGCTTCCGGTTAGTAGTTGTAGGGTCTTGTAGAAACTAGTAAGAACAGGTCGAGCCACTAAGCCGCTTGGTGTTTTGGTATCGGCTTTAAGCTGGAGAAAAAATAGTCCTTTGCCTTTGTCCAAACCGGGCACATACCTTCAACACACATACACTTGTTCTTTACGAAACTTGAACGAGTCAAATCATATATTGGAATGACAGATAATACTATTGTGCCTTGGTTTTAATATTAGTAATTGATTGATAATCTTTTGTCATTTATTAAATTTTCTAGACTTGACATTAGTAATTAATAATAGGGATTTGGTAACAATTAGGTTTTATTTAAGCATTATCTCTAAATATTTTATACTTAACAACACATATCATGTTTAAAATGATTAAAAATGTATAATTATAAGAATATATGAGTTTATTAAATATGTCTTTTTTATATATGGAATACTTAAACATGCAATACCCATAGGGTTGTTGTTAGCAAATCCCTTAATAAAATTTCAATGGAATACTAACTAAAATTACGCACTGATTAATCAGGGGCTGGAAAAGACTAAGCAGCTTGAGCTTGCGATCCATCTCTTGCGCAATGGTCGGGAAGAGCTTTCTTTCACCAGCTGATGTCCCAGAACTGTTTTATATTTTGAAGATTATGATTAAAACAATAACATTAAGATGAAGACAAAAGTTGTTAAAAGTGCATGAATTAATGAGTAGCAACCTTGCAAGGAATTCAGTAACGGGGTGGAAAGTGAGGATCGGAGAGCGATCACCATTAGCGATACGTTGGACGTACTGTTGGAGGTCCTCGTACGACACCACAGGAACTTTTGACTTAAATGTTTCACGGTCAGTGGCGCCACCAAGGTTCCATTTTAGGAGGTACTCAGTCTCACCATTTTGAGTCAAAATCTCTCTCAACACATTCTTCTGAATGGAGTCGCAATTCTTAGTCACTTCTTCTATAAAGTCGAGAGCCTTTGCATCGGTCCCTGATGGGTCCATTGGTATCGATGTGCTTGAAGCATTTGCCATGATACAGCTAGTTATGGAGCTAGATAATATGAATATGTATGTGTACTTGATCTGTGTTGTGACTTATGAACTTATTATGGATGAGATGGAGAGGTAATTAAATATATACATACGCAAGCTTTGGATCACGTACACGAAACCAAATTTACTAATTTACATGTATAATCATTACGTATAGTCATTGATCCATTATACATTATGATTAAAAAAGAAAAAAAGAACAGATCAAAATATGTAACTTATTGAATTAACGCACCCATAGCTTAATTAGTAGTAGCTTACTAATTATGAATTGGTTGTACTAATTATTAATGGTTTTTCATTCAAATGACACACATTTCGGCCCCCTCAACATATATACTTATATGTTAGAAAAGAAAGGGACAATTCGAGGTTACAAACATAATTATTGTGTAAACAACGAGATCCATTGAAGTACGTTGATTTTAACTGACAACTAATCATGTTAATGTTCGGAATGTACAAGATGAAAATCAGAAGCTGTAGACTTATATATCAGAATATGATAATCCGAAATACCTAAGATATTGTGAATCAGGAAAAAAAAACAGAAGAAACAAATGTGTTAATTTGTAAGTTGATGATTTTGCCTAAGAAGTGTTGATATTCATAGACGTGTGAGTGAAACTAAACAACTCGTAAGGCACTTCGAGATAGACTCACAAAAAACTTGAAATCAACTCGATTTAAATGAGCTATGTTGAAACTTGAAGCAAGATCTAGTTCAAGTCGAGCCAGAATTTTTAGTAGTAGAGTCGAGTTCGAATTTACAGTGCTCGTTAAGAAATGAAACGACATAGATGAGTAAGAATTAGTAAGGTGCATGACTTTTTTCAGATTTCCTTTTTGGCTCATTCCAACCTTTTATGACGCCATATCATATGATATTGTTTTTTCAGAGGAAGTAAGGCCAATCTATCACACGTTGCATTTTTGGATTATATTTAATTAATCCAAAAGGCGTAACTCAAATATCTATACACCTCTATCTCGTGTGAATTAATAAACTCAAGAATTCTAAATGCTGAGTCCGAAGTGTACGTTTTTAAGTGGCTTTCATCAAAAGGGTACGTATTACGCGTCGACTTTTTTCTAGATTAATGTAGAATTTAGGTCTTCATGTCCCACTTCGACTATAACCTAAATGTTAAAAACACTTTTACACTTCGAAATCTAGCTAACATATATTGTGACAACACTACAAGGAAATTGTATTTTGGGCTTTATAAAATGTGTTACATTTGGGGTTTATAAAACGAGACTCGATATTTTGACGTAAGTTTAATCTTTAAGACCAAAATCACTTATGATTTTATAAAACATCTTAAATATCATAGGCAAACACGTATTGAAAGATCAAACGTTGTCGGATAGGTAGAAGGTAGATTTTGAAAACCAAGTGAGCGAAGATAGTATCTGGCGCTGCCTCAACGCGTTGGCGTGCGAGTCCAGCGTGCTAGACATGTTGTCTTCATTTGCTTTAGTTGGAAGAGTTAAACTATCCTTGGCGGGGCAGGTAGTTAATTTTGCTACTCGAAACCGAACCGTACTAGGTGGGTAACCGGACACATGGGTATCCGAAATGAGCGGTTACCCGTGGTTCAGGTAACGGTTAATCATTTTAGACGTTTAATTGAGTTTAACCGTATCATTAATAACATGATCTAAAACGTAAAATGTAATTTTACTAAGATTAAACAAAACTAATATATAAAAGTTATATAGATGCTATTCCGTCACAATAACTGCATTCAAATAATGAAATAAACATAAACAATAAATCTAGTCGAGAGATATTTGTGAGAAATGCAGCAGAGAAATTAATATAGGTTAATAAGGTGACATTCATAGAAATTAAGTAGATGTTATTCGGATATAATTAGTGAATTTTGGGTATAATACTAAGGGGTTTTGTAAATTGTGTTTTTAGGACACAAGTTAAGCACATCAAAAAAGTACAAAAAGTATTAGATACTCACAAAAAATATATAAAAGCACTAAAGGACTCACAGAATTCATAGGTCTCTAAGTACTTTTTTGTATTTTTTTCATGAGTCTCTCTACTTTTTTGGTATATGTTTAACTTGTGCCCCAAGAATCGATCTATGATTATGGTCCAACTCATTTTCGAATGTTTCGATCATGGTTTTTGGAATTGGATTTTTCTGATGTGGTTGAGGAGTCTTGGAAAAATGATCAAGTAGGGGATAATAATGCAATGGTCAGACTCAAGAACAAACTTAAATGTCTTAAAAAACGGCTTCGGAGTTGGAATAAAAGTAAAGTAGAAGATCGCAATAAGCAGAAGAGAGAGTGCAGTAACAAATTAGAGGAGATTGATAAAAGGCTTGATAGTGATCAAGGTCAGATGACGGATGTGGAGGATCGGTTTCAACTCACTAAGTTGCTTTTGGATATAGATCGGAAGGAGACTCTTGCTTTAGCTCAAAAAGCTAAAATTAAGTGGGCGATTGAAGGGGATGAAAATAATAAGTATTTTCATGGGATTATTAATAAAAAAACATCAGCATCTAGCTATTTGCGGGATTCTGATTGATGGGGTATGGGTAGAGGATCCAACACGAGTGAAGTGTGAATTCTATAATCATTTTGCGAGTCATTTTATGTTCCAAATTGGTTGCGTTCTAAAACAAATGTGGCTTTTCCTCGGAGTTTGGAGATCGAGCAGGCTATGGACTTAGAAGCTAATATTACTATAGATGAGGTAAAAAGGGCTGTGTGGGAGTGCGGTAAAGACAAGGCACCGAGACCCGACGGTTTTACTTTCGATTTTTTTAAAAGGTTCTGGTATTTGGTTGGTGATGATGTCTTTAATGCAGTGAACCAGTTTTTCTCTTAGGTACTTTCCCAAAAGGGTGTAATTCCTCTTTCATTACATTGATTCCTAAGGTTCATGATGCAAAGATGGTAAATGATTTTCGTCCTATAAGCCTTATCGGGTGCCAATATAAAATTATCAGTAAGATTTTGGCAAATAGATTATCTTTTGTGATTGATAGTCGTGAGCATGGAACAATCAACCTTTATTAAAGGAAGGCAAATTCTTGATGGTCCGTTTATTTTTAATGAGATGTTGTCATGGTGCAAGCAACATAAACAAAAGGCTATGATTCTAAAGATTGATTTTCAGAAAGCGTATGATTACGTTAGATGGGATTTTATTGATGATATTCTAGCTCGTTTTGGGTTTGGTGATCGATGGCGGAAGTGGATTCAAGGATGTTTTTCTTCATGTATGGGATCCGTGTTAGTAAATGGATCTCCAACTAATGAATTTCAGTTCAATAGGGGATTGAGACAAGGGGATCCGTTGTCTCCTTTCCTGTTCCTTCTTGTCATTGAGAGTCTACATATAGCATTTCAGAACATTATGGAGAAAGGTCTCTTATTTCCTATTCCGATCGGGAATTGTCAAACAATAAATTTGTCTAATCTATTTTATGCAGATGATGCCATATTCTTTAGAAGATGGTCAACTTCTAACATTGATGCCCTTATTAAATTTTTACAATGTTTTTACTTGGCATCTGGTTTAAATGTTAACTTTCACAAATCTTCGATTACGGGATTAAATGTTTCGATTGGAGAAGTTGAGGAGTTAGCCACGTGTATTGGATGTAAGGTTGTCAAGAACCCGGGTACATATCTTGGGATCAAAGTTGGGGAAAATATGTCGCGAATTGAATCATGGCGGGAGGTGATCTCTAAAGTAACTAATAAATTATTGACGTGGAAGGTAAAAACTCTCTCAGTGGAAGGTCGGTTGACTTTATTAAAATCAGTGTTGGGTGCACTTCCAACCTACTACATGTCGATATATAAGGCTCCAAAGGCTGTGGTTACTTTCTTGGAATCAGTTCGTAACAAGTTATTTTTAGGGGCGGACATTGATGAACGGAAAATGACTTGGATAAGTTAGAAGAAAGTGTTGGCCAATAGAAGTGATGGGGGTCTTGGAGTGAATAACATATTTGCATTGAACCATGCACTGTTATTTAAATGGATTTAGAGATTTCTATCTGATCCACATGCTTTATGGGTTAGGGTTGTAAAAGCAATTCATGGGGAAGAAGGGTTAATAAACTGTAACATTCGCAAGTCGTATCCAAATTCAGTGTGGGTAAATATTGTGAAGGCTATTTATAGTCTTAAGGATCAAGGTGTAGATTTGTTCGCTTGTTGCAAAAGGAAGATTGGAGATGGCCAAACTACTACTTTTTGGACAGATATTTCGGATGGAGACAACTCCTTAAAGGATAGATTTCCTAGAGTGTATGCCTTGGAAACAGAGAAGTACGCTACGGTTGCTTTCAAGAAAGCTCAAGGAAATTGTACAAATTCGTTACGTCGAGCACCGAGATGGGGCTTAGAAAGTGAGCAGTGGGCATTGATGCAACAGATGTTATCTTCGATTTGTCTCTCTCCGATGGAGGATCGCTGGACGTGGAACTTGGACGGGAGGGGTGACTTCACTGTGAAATCTGCTCGTGTGGACATTGATAAAAAGTTACTTATTTCAGATATAAAGGTAACCAGGTGGAGTAAGTTAGTACTAATTAAAGTTAATATCATGGGTTGGAGACTCTCGATTGATAAGTTGCCAACTTGTGTGAACCTGGATGCTCGTGGCATTGATATTCCATCGGTTCTATGTCCTATATGTGGGGAATGTACGGAATCAGTGAGTCATCTTTTGTTTGAGTGTTCATTTGTTACTCAAGTGTATAACAGGTTGGAAAGGTAGTGGGATCTCCATATTCCAGTGACGAGGTGCTATCAACAATGGTTAGACTGGTTCTTGGCTCTTCGGTTAAATAAGGTGCAAAAACAGTTTTTGGAAGCAATGTTCTTGTCGCTTTGGTGGCATGTGTGGTGTCATAGAAACGCATGCGTGTTTGGAAAGGTGAGGCCGAAGAACAATTTATTTTTTGATAAATTTGTAACGCAGTCGTTTGTGTGGGTCAATAGTAGATGTAGATCCAAAAACTTGAGTTGGGTTGGTTGGCTTCAAAACCCATATCTTCTTATTTCCGGTATGTAATTTCTGTTTGTGTTTTAGTTCTAGCTTCTTACTAGTTTAATAAATTCTTCGTAGTTCAAAAAAAATAAATAAAAAATAAAAAAATAAAAGAGCACAACACTCATTAAGAAAATATGAGAGATGATAATCTTTTTTGAAAATCTAATTGCCATTAATTAATGTTGCCTTGATATGGTGAATCATGCGTTAAAATAAAGTTTAGGTGGTTTTTAGGAGGGGTTTCACCTAGAACGAGGTGACACATCATCTTTATGAAATCTTGCATCTTCCACGCCATTTCATTTTTCACTTCAGCATTCATAGAGCTTTTTTTTTCTTTATTTACCTCCTCGCAGTTCTTCTCACTTTTCACCTACAATGGTCATCACTCTCGCATCTTTCAATAAAATACTCACTTTATATAAATATACCTAACAAAATACCCCACACACACTAATAAATTAAATATTTAATAACATAAACACCCCATAGGCTCACAAAAATACACACACACACACACACACTCACACTCTCACCAAAAGTGAGCAGCTCACTGTCCGTCCTTTGTTTTGGCCATCCTCACTCGCCACCCAAACACCCCAATGGGGCCTCACACGTGACACACCCAAAAAAAGGCCTCACGCGTTACCATTGGGACAAGTCTTACATAACATATAGATTCCACGAATAAGTATATTTTATCGTTAGGTCGTTAATAGTTAGGTAAGGTGTAATTATAATATGGATAGTCATGATTTGGATCTAAATCTTATATCAAAAACACAAGAAGATTTAGATCCATAAAGTACATGTTATGTAGTAGTTCGCCTATGGGTTATGAAGTTTTATCAATAAGATGATCTTTTCTAAAAAGCGGCTTCCAAATCCTATCTCAACGACATTAAGCATTCGTAGTTCACTTGGATTTCTAGTAGGAAAATGAAACTTTCATTCGATTGGGTATATTGGTTTTGTTATTCTTCTAATTCTCTACCCCCATACCATGTAATTTGTTCTTTCTTTTAGCAGCGAATATTTATTAGGACACAACAATCTAGCAAGACGCTAGAAAGCAACAAANCTCCCAATGGTTCACAATAGAAGTGGGATTGACAGAGGAACCCACCTTGGTCCTTATAAGTCAAGAAAAAGAGAGAGAAGAGGGGGTAGCTAGTAGTAGTTTAGTTTAGCTTAAAAATGTCGTTTTAATGTATTTATCTCTTTTAGTTGCTAAATTCAGTTTTTTAAGTGTGCTCTCAGCATTTATAGTGTAATAGAAAAGTTATTTAACCTTAATTCCAAGTTTCTTCCCAAATTTATGTTTTGCTCAATTTTAGTAAATTTCTCATAAGGTGCTTTAAAATGTTATAATGTTGTCTCAATGTTCATTTAAGCTCATCTTAGCTCTGTGATAAGCTTCCCTAAGCTCAATAAGCATAAAAAAGGGTTTTAGCATAAAACTCTTAAAAAAATAAAAAATAAAAAAAAAATAAAAATAAAAAAAAAATCCAAAAAGAAGAAGAAGCAAGCTGTGGAAGCATGCTATATGATGGATAGCTTGGTTTAGAGCTTCAAGGGAAGCAATAGGACAGGAGGAAACTTATTGGTTCTTTGTTTTGAGCTCACTGGACTATTATAATAAATTTTCATATTTTGCAATTACTATTCAAGCGCTTATTTCTCTCTTAGTTAATGCTTGTTTTTGCTTATTCCAGTTATTTAATGCTTATTATATGTAAATAGTAGCCTATATAGGGGTGGTTTTCATATTTACTCATTCACTGTCACAATTAGCTTAAACTAGCTTTTACCATTTGCTTATTGGATATTGCTTTTCATTGATTTCTTTTTGCTTAATATGTCATATTATAGCTTAGGAAGTCTCTGTATTTCACTTTTTGAAGCTCAATATCTCATTTTCTTTGAAAACACCAAGCAGTCTCTTGATAAAGGGGTGTTTGGAATTAGGTGGTAAGCAGTGTTATGATAGTGTCTAGTTGTTGATTTTGGTTCAGACATGCTCATTTAGGTTCTATTAGCTCAGTTCCATCATAAAATACCAGTGTTCTTTGTAAAAAAAGTCAAGATTAGCTTTTCATCTCATTACTTTGCTATTTGTTGGATTTTTAGATTTCTTAATCACTCATATTAGTGTAATAGTTGTTAAAATAGCTTAAATTAGTTGCATGTTAGCTTATTATAACATATTAAGTAAGTTAAGATCTTTAGAAACTCACAAAAGTCAAACTTTTACAAAATCTCAAAAAGTCAAAATTGTCGCAATTTTTTTATTATTATTATTATTTTTTTTTTGAATAAACTATTTGATTTTCTCTAGGTCTTAATACTAGGTTTCAGGACTTGTGCTTTTTGGACATTAATATTTTGTTGCTTATCTTCATTAGGATATTTTTAGTTATTTTTTTAGCTTAGTTAAACTGCTTATTTTCTGCTTTTCTTTTAGCACTTTTTAGCAAATTTCCCCTGTGACTCAGTTTTCACCAAACTTCACAAGCTCACACAGAGCTTATTTGTGGGAGTTAGGCTTTGATTTTTGGCTTATTTGAAAGCTCCCCAGGTTGGCTTATTGGGTCAAAAGCCCTTTTTGACCCTTGAGCTTTTTTGTGGACCCCACATAGGGCTGCATATAGCCCTTTTGGCCTGTTTGGTCCGTGGTTGTGGATTATGCTTATTTGTTGTTCTTAGCTTATTGAGTGTGCTCTTTCTATCTCTCTGGCTTATTTTGTGTTCATATCATTTGCTTGTAGCTTAATATTACTTCTGTGATCATTGTGTGGCTTATTTTTCAACCAAAATCCATTTTCAAGGCAAAAATCCATCTGTTAAGCATTTTAGTGTCCATATTGCTTATTTTTGATTTTTGTAAAAAGTGTTTTCATAAAATTTGCTTATTTTTAGTATATAATCAGTTTCCAAAAAGAAAAATAAAAAAATCATCACTTTTAATAAAGTGATAGCTTCTATTTAAGCCATTTGGCTTATTGTTCAGCTTTTTCAAAAAGCAATTTTCATTTTTATAATTTTCATAAATTCCTGACATCTTTTAGTATTTCTAGTAATTTTATTAGATTTTCATCTTTTCATTTATTATTTATAATAATTAATATTAGTTTAATTAGTTATAACTAAAAAACCAAAAAGAAAATCCATTACTGTTTATTTTTAATCACTAGTACCTTTTTATAATTTTTCTAGGTTTTATAAATTATAAAGTATTTTTAGAAAATAGTTTCTTAATTATCACTGTTCATTTTCCATTTTTATTAATTAAATTAGTTGAAATAGTTTTTAATTAATAACTAAGTAAATAATTAGTAAAATAGTTCAATAATAATTTTTATAAACTTGTTATAATTTTTTAGGATTCCTGTGAAGTTTAATTAGTTTTATAAAATATTTCCTAATTTCCTAATCATTTTTAGTATTATTAGTAATTTAAATTAGTTTAATTAGTTTAATTAATATAATTACTAATTAATTAATCACAAAAAGACATTAATATATATTTTTAGTTATTATATCATTTTTAAGTTATTTTAGAATTTGTAAAAATAAATTTTCATTTTCTTAGTTTTATTTATTATTATATTATAGTTTAAGTTAAATATTAATAATAAGTAATTAAATAGTTTTAAGTAATATTAAATAATAAAATAATCAAAAAAAATATTTTTCTTTTTTATAAAATTTTCTTTTAATATTAAGTTTGTAAAAAGTCATTTTCACCCCCTGTAGTTTGTTTTTGTGTGATTCCCATTTACCCAGTACGCATTTGCATTTGTTTTAATTCTGATTACGTTTCTAGTTTATCTGATTCCCAGTATTTGTTAATATCTGTTATTTATCTCAGTTCCATTAGTGTAATTAATCCAAATCATTATCTGGTTACTATTCTGAAATCACTTATTCCTAGAACGTTTCCCAAAACACAATTTAAATCTCGTTGGGACTTAACGACCCGTGAGTACACTATGCTTTCAACGGATCATAAATTGATCACTTTCTCTCTCATAGCTTGACTTTGTTAACCAAGTACCCTTGGTTGACTTAGTTGACTATTTGAGGCGAGTCAATGTCCATAAGGAAAATGTTGGATTCTCAGGGGCCGATCCTTGGGATGACCCCATTCAAGCCTTAAAGGTAATAGAAGATATGTTAGACCACTCTCGAAAGTGGCATGATGGAGGAAGTGGTAGGAGCATTCTTGGGAGTTCGGATTGAATTGCCCTCATCGCTAACAAACTCGAAAGTTTGGGCCGGGACATGAAGAAGCTCAAGGAAAATATGCATGCCATATAAGTTGGATGCGAGATATGTGAAGGAGCTTGATTGGTCCCAAACGGTCAGGTTTTACCACACAAGCTAACCACTTGTGAATGATCAACCGTAATAAAAACCTGAGGGTCAAGAAACCAATGCAATGAAGTCCAGAGAGTATAGAAATATTCCCGGGTCGTTAAGTCCCGACGAGGTGTGTAAAGGTATTTAAAACGATTCGTGATCGAGTGATTTTGAATGGGTAAACGATAAGAAGGAATGGGTGATTACACTAAGCAAATACGAATGAAAATAACTTAAATAAGCAATATTAACAATTACGTGAAAGCAAATTAACCTAAAACGAGTTAAAACTTAAAAACGCGCGTTTATGTTAAAAATAACGTCAACGCGCAAAATAAAAAGTGAAAAGCGAGCAATACTAATCCTACGAATATGAAAATTACTTTTCTAGGAACCTAATGATAAAGGAAAATTTTAGAAAATAGAAAATTATTTATTTGACTTTTTATCTATTTATAATTAATTAATTACTAATTAAACAATATTTAATTATTATAAATACTAAACTATTTTTAACAATTACGAAACTTTTTCTAAAATTACTTTATGATGACAGTTAACAAGGAAAATTACAAAAAGTCCCTATAACTTATTAATAAGCAGAAAAATTTAGCAAATAAGCTTAAATAAGCAAAAGGGGGCTAAAAGGTCTTAAATAATAAACTTTGCAAGTATATACTGAAAAAGACCCAAGGGCAACTGGTTATACGTGTGATGTTGTGTGTGCTTGTGTGCTTGAGGTCCCAGGTTCGACCCCAAGTTTTTGCAACTTTTTTTATTTATTTTATTTGTTTTTTTTTTGATTTTCTTTTTACACTACAGCAAAACAACCAATCTTAACAAACTTTTATGAAACACTTTTTTTTTACAAAAAGCTTAAATAAGCCCTTAGATGGCTTATAACCCCAACAGTTAACTAAAATTAAGCTAAAAAGGACTTTTAAGTTAAAAAGGCTATCAACAAGCTAACAAGCTGAACCAAGCTGTGAATTAAGCTAATACTAACTACAATATACTACAAATAAGCTAAAACAAACAATCCATCACACTGATAAGGCAAAATAAGCAGAAAATCAAGCAAGTGACATAAGCAATCTCAAACAGGCCTAGGGGCTAGTATACATGCCAAGATAAGCTATGAGAACAAGCTTCAAAATCCAATCTAAGCTTAGATCCAGTGAGCCAGTTGTATGAGCTTTCCAAAATGCTCAAAAGCTCAGGATAAGCTTGAATAATGAAGGAGATAGAAGCTAATGAAAATGAGCTTGAGACTGAAGTTCACTAACTACACAGTCAACATTCAAAGGTTCAAAGCTACCCCATAAGGCTCATAAGCTAGAATCTAGGATGTACATGCTCACACAATCTCAATTAACATTAAAACAAGCTCAGGCAACCAATTAAACAAGCTAAATTTCATGCAGGAACAACAATCAATCAAGCTCAGTGTAGACTGAGCTACTCAGCAAAAAGTCAAGCAGTGGGGGCAACTTAGGAGCTAAAATAAGCTGAGGAGATAAGCTACTAAGACCAAACCAAATACAAAACAAATAAGCCAGCCTAACAAACTCCCAAAATCACCAAGAATCAAGGGAATTGATCAACAAATGAGCAGGTAATGAATTAATGAAAATGGGTCAGAAGTGAAAATCTTGGGTGCAGGGGAGGTAAATGGCCAAACAGGTCACTATGAGACAAAATTTTTATGAGCAAATGAAGTTCAAGGTCCAAATTTTTTCTTGATTCTCATACACAGACCACCAATCAACACAAAACAACAAGAATAATGCATTTTCAATCTATATTAAACCCTACACATGATCTTAGAGATCTGTCCATTTTGACAGTTTGTGGTTTTTGACTTTTGAGAAAATTACACAAGTTTGACTAAAATAGATTATGAATGATCCTAACTGACTTTAGTTGATGTAATAAGCTAATATGCAACTATCCTAGGCTAGGTTAACAGATTTAAAGCAAAAGTTAAGAATTTGAGATCCTAAATCCTAACAGTTGACAGTTAAATAGAGATTAAGGGTCCATTTGACCTTTTACCACAAGACCTAAGTAAAAATTAACCTAAATGAGCTACTTGTACCTACTGGATCATGTTTCAACCAGTGCAAACCACAAAAACCAACAATCTCACAGGGCAACTAGCAAATCCAAA
>LBNU01020401.1:67815-113265 GCA_014162995.1 Artemisia annua | reverse complement strand
AGTGTTACAGCTTGAGAATGACACGTGCTTCACATTGATTTTCGTATAACAATACCTTCGCAGTCAGTTCGATGGTAGGCATCTTTTGCTTGTGGATTTATTTGCGGCAATATGTTATCATTTTGCTCGTGAATGACTGTACTAAATTCCTCATCGACATCGTCATACGTATCTTTGTAATTCTTGGTAGGTGTTTTAAAGACAATAGACAATTTTTTATCTGCCTGGTCTTTCACATAAAACACTTGTCGTGCTTGTGAGGCTAATATGAACGAATCATTCTTGTGGCCTAAATTATTCAGGTCTACCAATGTGTAACCAAGAGTATCGCGTTTGACCCCACCATGTTTTGAATTAACCTAATCACATTTGAAAAGAGGAATTTGCCTGAAACGGTAATCTAGTACCCATATCTCTTGTAAAATCCCATAATAAAATGCTTTTCATGTGGTTGCAACTTCTTTGGATATGTGAAGATCTGCTGCCTCAACGCTAACCCCACTGTTCTGGTAAACTATGCCATCATTACTTTTCGTACTAAATGGATACCCATTGATGTTATATGACTCGTATTTCACTATGTTGGCGCGTGGTCCAAATGATATCCACCTCACTGTTTCTGATACACTATCTTTGGATATCGCTAACTCTCTCTCAACCTGAATTTCATTACAAGTATATATTACCTTTAAATTGCAGGAACAACTCACTTATATTTATCAACAAACAAACAAGTAGTATAAACAACATACGAGTAATTACCTCTTCGCGTAACCACTTAGCAAAAGATTTAGTGTGCTCATTCTCCAGCAATGCCATTTTTCTACCCGGGTATTTTGTTTTCAAAAATTGCTTGTGTCGGCTGAAACAAAACAATGTATTTGATTATTATATTTGATACAACATTTTAAGCAACGAAATAGACATGTGTTAGTAATACTTACTCGATATACGGCACAATTTCATCTGTATTCTGTATTACATACAAATGTGCTTTCTGAAAGACATCTCTGGTAAGTGCATTTGTTGTGCCGGCCGTCAATGGCTTTCCATCCTCATTTTCATTGGTTACATATTTATCAGGTGGGATACCAATAGTTTTCATGGTTTTTTGATACTCGCTAAGAAACTCTATTGTTTCTTCCGTGATAGTCTCCTCAGCAATGCATCCCTCTGGTCTATTTCTGTTTCGCACATGTCCTTTAATAACCTTCATACATCTTTCGAAGGGATACATCCACCGAAAGCATACGGGACCACATAATTTTACCTCCCTAGTTAGGTGCACTGTCAAGTGTATCATAATATAAAAAAATGAGGAAGGAAAGAACTTCTCGAGAAGGCACAGTGTCACAACAAGTTCTTGTTGCATCTTATCTAGTTCTTGCAAGATGATTTCTTTCCTACATATAGCTTTAAAGAAAAAGCAAAACCTGATAATAGCAAATCGTGTGGGTGGGTGCATGATTGTACGTATAGCAACGGGCAAAAACTCTTGCATTAGCATGTGATAGTCATGCGATTTAAAGCCAATGAGCTTCTTATCATTTTGGCTGACCAAACTAGAGAAATTTGAACAATAGCCTTGTGGTACCCTGATGTTTCTTAACGTTTCACAAAAGATGTCTTTTTCAGCATTGGTTAATGTGTAACCTGCTGGAGGTAGTGTTGTTTTGTCTGCTTCATTCTTAGCAAACAACTCTTTTTTTATCCCCAACTCTTCAAGATCCAATCGAGCATTCATTCCATCTTTTGTCTTTCCAGCAACATTCAGCAAAGTTCCGACTAGACTCTCAGCAACATTCTTTTCTACATGCATGAAGTCAATACAATGTGGAACAGCATTATGCCTCCAATACTTTAGCTTTCGATACCAAATGTTGAATTTCTTCCAATATGGTTCATTTAGTTGGCTTGCACTACCCTCTGCTTCTGTTGTTTTCCTTTTCTGCTTTGTAATCTTCCCACCTCTGCCTCTCGTATCTTCTTGGTTATTCGAGGTGTTATTGTTTGTTCGTTTGCCTTTTCCCCATTTATTTGCAATTAGTTGTACCTCGTTGTATATTTGTTCCCCAGTCAATGGAGTTGGAGCAGGCAGAGGTTCTTCTTTTCCATCAAACGCCGCCGCTTGCCTTCTGAACGCATGGCCGTATGGTAGATATCGTCTGTGTCCAGCATAACTTTGCTTGGATGAGGCCGAAAGTCTAACACAGTGTGTATCTTTCCCACATACTACACAACCTTTGAATCCACTGTATGGGCAGCCACATAATGTACCAAGTGCAGGGTAATCATTTATCGTCCACAACACAGCGGCACGCAGTTTAAACTTTTCTTTTGTAAAAGCATCATATGTATCAACCCCGTCATTAAATAAGGTTTGCAGATCATTAACCAACGGTTCTAAAAATACATCGATATCATTTCCCGGGTATCCCGATATCAAAACCGAAAGCATGATAAACTTTCTTTTCATACACAACCATGGAGGAAGGTTGTATATGACAGATAAAACTGGCCATACACTGTGATGCCTAGTTCCTGAGTTGACGTCAACCCCATCAGCCGATATTCCTAGCTGTAGATTTCTTGGATCTTGAGCAAAGTTGGAGAATTTTTCATCTATGGTACGCCATGCCTGTAAATCTGCAGGGTGACGTAAAACACCATCTGTTACCCTCCTTATGGCGTGCCATGTTAGATCTTCTGAAATACTCTCTAACTTAAATAGTCGTTGCAGTCTTGGTATAATTGGAAAGTACCACATGACCTTTGCCGGAATGTTTTCATACACTTTACGTGTCTTATTATCCACCTTCCATTTTGATATCCCACAAGTTGGACAAACAGTCAACTCCTTGTTAGTCTTCCAGTAAAGAATGCAGTTGTTGCTACATACATGTATCTTTTCGTATCCTGATCCCATCATTCTCATTAGTTTTTTGGCCTGATAAGTTTTTTCAACTATTTCGTTACTAGCAGGTAGCATTTTTTTTATCAATCATAGTAATTCAGTAAAGAACTTATCAGAAGCTCCATACTTACCCTTCAAGTTGAGTAGTTTAACTATTGCGAACAACTTTGTGAAGTCAGGACATCCTTTATAAAGTGGCTTCTCCGCGTCTAATAATAGATTTTGAAACTTGGCAAGGTCATCCTCATCAAAATTTTCTTTCATAGCATTAACCATTTCTAGTGTTGCTGGGCCATCTGTTGGAATTTCTGAATGTGACTCCATGTCGAAATCCGTGTCGTCAACAAACTCTGTTTCTGCATTATCAGATATTTGGGTTGTTATTGCTTGCTCATCCTTTTCTCCATGTTTATCCCATTTTGTGTATCTAAGATTAATCCCGTAGTAGAATAAATGGTACTCCACATCATCCACTGTTTGCTCTATTTTGTTTAAACATGTGGTACACGGACATGGCATCTTAAGCTGTCGTATATTAACTCGTGGGTCGATGTTCTTCATCTTCGAAAAGTTGTGTAGTGCATACTTAATAAACGATGCTACTCCATCAATATATTCTTTGTTGGTCCTACAAGTTGTCATCCAAGACTTGTCCATGCTATTATTGTTGAGGTCAAATGATAACGTATATATCTTACAAGTTACAAGTTAAACCAATATAAGCATATATGAAGATTTAGATTGATGAAGTTCCAATGTCAAGTCACAAGTGTCTAGCTAGCTAATTAATAAGATGGGTTTACAATAAGAATTGAAACAACATAATGGAATGAATGTATTGGGCATCAATCTAATTAAGCTTCAAATGTCAAATATGAAAACGTGTATTAAGAATAATGTGTAAATTACAACATGTTATCTTTATTGTGTTGTTGGTTAATTAAACGATTCAGCCAAAAACACGATAAGTTAACATTACCAAAGAAACAAGAAACCAACAAATCCATAACAAATAAAATATACAATGAAAATGTATAATAAGTTAAAATTCCAACATAATGAATTCCTAATTCAAAAAAGTACCTAATTTATATCTAAATGAACCTCCCTCCGTTGTTGATGGCCGGACCGACAAGTGATATGATGGATGGTGACTGGTGAATGGTGGCTGTGATGTGACTGGTGATTAATTGGTGATATATTGGAGATTGGTGATTGGTGATTGGTGATTGGTGATTGGTGATTGGTGATTGGTGATTGGTGATTGGTGATTGGTGATTGGTGATTGGTGATTGGTGATTGGTGATTGGTGATTGGTGATTGGTGATTGGTGATTGGTGATTGGTGATTGGTGATTGGTGATTGGTGATTGGTGATTGGTGATTGGTGATTGGTGATTGGTGATTGGTGATTGGTGATTGGTGATTGGTGATTGGTGATTGGTGATTGGTGATTGGTGATTGGTGATTGGTGATTGGTGATTGGTGATTGGTGATTGGTGATTGGTGATTGGTGATTGGTGATTGGTGATTGGTGATTGGTGATTGGTGATTGGTGATTGGTGATTGGTGATTGGTGATTGGTGATTGGTGATTGGTTATTGGTGATTGTTGATTGGTGGCTGTGCGTGGTGATTGGTGAGAAATGTGAGAAACGTGGGTGGAGATGGAAATGGGTGGAGGGAGAATTCGAAATTTGGTGAAAAAAATATAGAGGGCTTTTCAAAAATTTTGGGGAGGACATACCAAAAAAGGGAGCCACAAGTAATTTATATTCCTCTTATAGACTATTTTTATATTCCTCTTATAGACTATTTTTTCATTTTGTTACAAAATCTAAACAACTAAACTATAGAAACTGACTAGGATGGAATTAGGAAGGGTTTTTGTTTAGTGGAAATGTAGCCAATAAGGGATATTTCTCCATGGTTGCCTAGATGTTAGCATGTAGTTGCTAAGTCTAGAAGAATGGTGGATATTGAATCAGCTAGTTTCGTGATTCGTGAATGATTGTGTAGAATGTATATGTTATATTGTTTCAGTCAAATGAGTGTGTTCAATTTGACTGCTTGTATAATCTTTGTAAGTTGCTGGTTCCTTAATTAATAAAATTCACTATTTCAGGTAGGAAAAAAAAGTGTAGAAACTGATATGGGCATTCCCAAGATCAGATACAAAGAAGAACATACAATCCAAATCTCTACAGCAGTTGTAATCTCACAAAAGGTGAATTATATTTGTTAGGAATACGGATATTCCTAGAGAAGACTCGGTCTCCTAAATCATGTAATAGATTCAATGTAGCTCATAGACGTTATGTTTTAGTAGTTAGTACGTAGTTAGTTTGTAGTCGGGTCGGGTCTTACCCACTGTTGCCCGCTAGGGGCACTCAGTTTTGTAAGAACTATATAAAGCCCCTTCCGAAGTGTGGGAAGGGTGTGGCTTTCATTCTATTCTCAATCTAATCTCTTCTACTTTCTCTCTCTAGAAAGCCTCTATATTCTCTCTTTCTCTCTCTAGTCAAACGAACCAACACACACCCTAAGCACTAATTATATTGTTATGAATAACCTACAAGTGGTATCAAGAGCCATGGTTACATTCTAGGGCTAGTTACATTCGGATTTGGGTTCTTGTTGTGTGTTTTGGTTAGTTAGTTTAGGTTTCTTTCTTAATCTATTGGTTTGAGCTCATTATTGATAGTTAGTGTGTTATAGTTGTACTTCTATGTTCATTAGTGTTAGATGATCATAGGTGTTCATTTGGGGTAGTGTTTTCATACATTTGTGTGGAGTTTTTAGTGATTTTGGACCTTATTTCTTGTCTGCGGTTTGCTCCTCTGCTTTGGATTCTTGACTGCGGTTTGATTATTACGGATTGACGTTAGCTCCTGCGGTTTGTACGTTTTACCATTTCTGGGCTATAGGACAAACCGCAAGACAGTGACATTTTTGGCGGTTTGTGCCTGCGGTTAGTTTAAGTCTGCGGTTAGATCAAGGTGTTGCGGTTTGTTCTCCTGCGGTTTATTTTTCCCTTACTCTGCAGTTTGCTCAAGCTGCTTTCTGCGGTTTGTTCTTGTTGACCATTGCGGTTTGCACAATTTGACTACTGCGGTTTGGTTTCCCTCTGAGGTTAAGTGTGTGGCTACCTTACTTGTGACCTAATTTGTCGTGAAAAATGCCTGGGAGTGGTTGAGAACAACTAATATGGCAGAAATCTATCAGTCTGATTCATTCATCTCATAGGTTCTTAAACTATATGACACGGCCACTTCTAGTAACACATCTGACCCCATCACATTGAATACCAATGAAGCGCATGACAAGTTCACATATACATCACCTGATGACAAACCAGATGTGGAATCCATTCCCAACATTGGAAGTTTCAAGTTACTCCAGTCACATCTCAGATTACTATGTGAAGGTGACAAACCATTAGGAGGATACGAACGAGCATTTCCTTCACTCTTCGGACGAGATGTCAACATGTTTACCAACGTTAGAAAGCCTTGACAAAAGAGTGGAAACCAATTATCAAATGACGGGCCAGAAAGAATTTTGGATTTAACACCTGACGCCGTCAGGTGTTAGGAAAAGTAGGCCGTCAGGAGCAAAGTTAAAGAGTGACGGCCCAGAAGGTTTTATAAGGTGATGGCGTCAGAAGTGGATCTAGGCCATCCAAGAACCCTAATGGCGGCGAGCTGATGGCGTCAGACCTTATAACCTGACGCCGTCATAATGTAAAATCTATATATAGTTTTTAATTTTCATTCATTAAGTGTGGAGAACTTTTAGGGCAAAACCCTAGGACGAATTTGCTGTAGCTTCTAGGGTTTCCAACCCTTGGAACCCTCGTGCTTAATTAAAGATAAGTCTTCACTTTAATTTAATCATCATGTATATGTGTTGGTTAACTATCTATCTTGCTTGTCTTTCAATTAACATGAGTAGCTAAATTCCTTAGTGTTTGCTTAGATCTAACGAAACCTAACTATTAATTATTGGTTGATTGGTGTGTGTTGTTGTTTGTTGGGATGATTGTTCCATCAATGTTAGGCTCAAGAAAACTGGCCAACCTCCTTTATGGTAACGTGCTTGAACGTCTTGAAAAACATGTAGCCAAGGCATACTAGGCTATTAAGGTAGTATTTAACGCATGAGCCACTGTTTACAGTCCCTATGGTTGTGCCGTGCATGGCATAGGGGGAGATAAGAGCTCATAGAATTGGAGAGATATGTATGCCACTCCATGAGTTATTAGGAATACACCCTTCATCCACACAAGTAACACACATATCAATTAACCGGTAAAAGATAGTTAGGGAGTAATGAAATCTAAGTAAACACAATTTTCTCTATATTGTTTTCACAACCACCATAGTTTTAGTTGTTTTAATTTTCTTTTGCAATAGTAGTTACTTTGGGTTAGTTGACTAACAACTAATTCCGCCCTTCTTCCAAAACCGAGATTTTAATTGCTTTCATAAAAATATAAAAATACAAAAAGAATCTTCCTTCCACCCTTAGGCCTATTAGAGTAGTTTTTCTATCCTAACGAACACTATTCCCTGTGAGAGAACGATCAATCCCCCGTACTTACCAATATCCTATACTACTACGGTCAGGTACACTGCCTGGTGGGGTTGTAAGCCTCTTGAGATCCCTCGAGAGGTAAAACCTGTTGTAAGGTCACAAAACCACGCATCATATCTCTATCAGGTCAAACTAATGTGCTTTGTTGTATGCCAGATAATAGTATGCAGCAGACTGGTCAACTAAACTTCAATTTTGACACTAAGGTACCAAGAAAAACTAAAACTAAAGTCATATTTACACAAGAGTGTCATAAAGGAAATGAAGTTGATCAGCCTGCTACTCATAATGATATGTCAAGTATTATGCCTGCTGTTGAGCTAGAAAAGTCATCTAACATGATTGATGCTGAGACTTATAACGTACTCTTGCAAAGATTCTCACAACTTGAAAAACATTGCATTTCTCTTGAAATTGCAATGCAACAAGAAACTGAAAATTTTAAGAAAACTGAACCACCCACATATTCGGAACTTCCTGATGTTTCTGAATACTTCATGATAAATGATCTAAAAGCTCAACTGCAAGCGAAAGACTTGACTATCAACAAATTAAAACAACATGTCCATAAGTTTTGCCCGCATGCTCCTACTCTAAAATGTGTTGATAGCAATGACGAATTAGACCTTAAGATCACTGAGCTGATTATAGAGAATGAATGTCTAAGGCAACGCTGTCAGGAACTAAGTGAATATAATGATGCTATTCCCCGTAGTGCTAGAACTCAGATGTTTCAAACTGTGAACACTAAGTGGCCATCCTCTAATGGTGAACCATCAATCCTAGGGGCACCTCCGTTGTGTGCTAAATTGCCATGTAAAAACAGTGTCAGACAACCATCGGCATTCAGATCTGAACGTAAGAAACACTCAAAACCTAGGCAGACCACACTGATTGATGAAAAACGTAGTCTGACCTCAGCAGTCACTTCACAGTCCAAATCTAAGAAAAAGGCTCTTAATCTTAATCATAAGACACAACTGCGTCATAAGTATGCTCAACCCACTGTGATGACTAAAGTGTGTAAACATGTTATATCGTTAAGACCTACAACAAGTCACATGAGTAACACTATAGGGAATCACAGAAATGTCTTAGAACATGTCAAACCTATCAGGTTTAGGTCTAAATAGAAATGGGTACCAACTGGACGAGTGTTCATGATGAAAGATCATAAGTGGACTCAGGAATATAATTTTTGTTATTCTCTTAGACACAACTTGCAAATACCTAAAAGGCCAAATACTTGCATCATGAATCATTGCTTAAGCATGAATGTACCGTTTATAAATGCATGTCAATCTAACCCCAGTGCAGGTATCACTTATGCAAATCTCACAAAAAGGGCCAAAGGTTGGATGCCAAAAGGCACAAAATCTCCTATCCCAGAGGATCAGGGACTTCATTAACTTGGTGTCTCATGGATGAATCCTGTTTAATTCATTACAGGACTCGGTTTTCATTTTCATTCTTTTTTGTTTTGTTATATTATTACTAGTTTTTCTGTGTAGATGCTTCTGTTGCTTTTCCTGTGTTTTAAATATTTTCCGTTCATTTAGCAATTGTAACTTCTGTTGCTCTGTGTGATCAATCAATGACAGTGTAACCCTCTCATTGATTGAGGGGGAGAGATTCATGTTTCTTGTCTGGGTTTGTCCTGTTATGTATGTTAGGGGTGATTATTCTCCTGTGCGTTATTTGGCTAATCTCGTTCAAGTTGTGTATGTCTTTGTGTGTTTCTTTTTGGTTATTTCTTTGTGCCTCTAGTTAGTTGGTTAGATGTTTAAAGGCATGACTACGAATGTGTGTTTGTGTCTCATTATCAGGGGTGATTCATGTCAATACTCTAAGTTGTTACTAGGCTACTAAGTTCAGGGGTGATTTGTGTCAAATATCAAAGTTATTTTTATATAACCAAGTACAGGGGCCTTATAGTAATTCTTATAAAATTGTTGATTATGATCCACCTAACTTAAACAAACCACATAAGGCTTTGTGGTTTCCTTCTTTTTCATCATTTTTCAAAAACAAAAATAAAAACTTAACCTCAAACACTCCATATTTCTAACCGCTGCACTCTGCTTCTGTCTCTTGATTCGATTTTGTTTCTAGTGTATCCCTGAGGTTAGATTTCGTTAATTTTTAAATATTGCAGTTATTGTTATATCCTAGGATTCTAATTCGCGATTTATAATCTTGGAGTTTAGGCTTTCTAGAGGTTCGGTGATCTTCTCACTGAGATTGATTTGATTGTGTATTACTGTTTGTTATCCTTGATTTGGTACGTTTTCTCTCCCATAATTAGCATGGTATATAAGCAATCTGTAGTTCGTATGGTCTTTTTCTTGATTGCGGTTTATTCGATGTTTTTGCTTGTTTTAGATGTACTGTTATACGCATGTTGTGTATAGTCTTGGTTAAGATGGCTTGAATTTAATGGATTGCACTTGGGGTTTCTATTGTGAATTAGTTTTGATTATTGTGACTGAATTGTTGAAAGTTCTTGGTTGCGGTTAGTTAGTGTTCTTAGTTGCGGTTAGTTAGTGTTCTTGGTTGCGGTTAGTTGGTGTTCTTGGTTGCGGTTAGATTAATTGTTCCTATCTGCGGTTATGTTTTTGTCTGCGGTTACATGGATTTCTTGTTTGCGGCTAACTCTTATTTTCCTGTCTGCGGTTAAGTCTATATTGTTGCGGTTTGTTTGATGACTATTAGCGGTTACCTTTGTCTGCGGTTACCTTGCCTGCGGTTCCCTTTGATTTCGGTTAACTTTTTCTAGCGGTTAACTTTCTTTGCGGTTAACTCCATTTGCGGTTAACTTTTATTGCGATTAACTTTCTAGCGGTTAGGTTTTGAGGATAACTCTACTTGCGGTTTAGTATGGTTTGTGGCTAAGTTATTGTCTGCAGTTAGTTTTTAACTGTGGTTTGCTAGGAATCTGCGGTTAGCTTTGCATTGCGGTTTGCTTACTCTTGAGGTCTCTAGTTTTTCGAATATACTTTGAATCTTCATGTTATCGTTGTGTGAATCTAGTTGTTTGTGATAGGTTATTATACTTCTAAGGTGCATTGTGTATGCCATTCTTTTTGTAGTCATGACAACTTTTCTCTAACACATTCACCCAATTTTTCCCTTTGTCGTGTTTGTGGATATTGGTGTACAGAGATTACTATGGCTAACACTAATGTTGAGGGAACTAATGTACCTACTCCTGCCGTACCCACACGATCTGATGAACAAATTCTTCCATACAAGGAGTGGGTCACAATTGGGAAAAGCAACTGTTATATTAAAGCCGACAAACCTTAGACTCATCCCATATTTCAGTTGGCCGTAGACATACTGAAACAAACCACTTTTTACCGTGCCTTCACCGCCTCAACCACAATCCCATCTATTTACATACAACAATTCTGGAAGACCATCGCCTATGATAGTGTTGCCGGAACCTATCACTGTCAGCTAGATGAACAACAATAGATATTACCAAGGACACACTCGGAAACGCTCTCCGTATCATGCCCACGTGTGATAACATTGAGTTCATCGCTCCCCCCCCACTGATGAACTCATAGCATTTTTCAGTGAACTTGGGTACCCCTCTGATATCACCACTTTATCCCAAGTCATCACCTATGATATCTTCCAACCATGGAGAGCCATCGGCACACTCATCAACTTATGCCTTACTGGAAAAACATCCGGTTATGAAAGAATTCGCGCTCCATCACTTCAAATTCTTTGGGGCGTCGTGAACAAAAAAAACATTGATTTTGCTGAATGTATTTGGGAAGAGTTCTCACACTCTATTCACTCATTTCTTGAAGACAAGGCCAATCTTGCTGTTCACAAAGATGGCAAAAAGAGGTCTACCAAACTCGTGATTCCCAGCATCAGATCCACCAAGTTGATCATCGCCCACCTTCAACAAGTTCATCACTTTCACCCGAGAGCCAACTCTACACTCCATCAACCCTCTGATCAAGGCTCATCCAACATCATCTTCGGCATGGCAATACCTCCCTCATTGCTCACAAGGCACATTCTTGAAGATCCCTACTATGGTGAGTACATAAAGCTGCTAACATCTGGCCATGCACAAGAGTCTGGATCTGTCTCCAAGTCCTCCAGAAGCAGCAAGCCAGCTCCNGAGAAAGAGCGCAAACGCAAAAAGAAGGCTCCAGGTCATACCAAGCCCTCTGGTCATCATCATCCTCCACCTCCTCCACCTCCTTCAGGACCCTCAAAACCCTCAGGTGCCAGACCACCAAGCACACAGAAGCCTCATTTGCCACCACCACCACCGTCATCCTCTAAGAAGCCATCATCTGCTCCTAAGTCACATCCATCCAAGCAAGCCAAAGATGTTGCTTATGCTGCTTGGACCACCATCGATACTTCCGCCAGTACATTTGTTCCACCAACCATGGAAGATCAATTATATAATGAAGATTCGGCGGCTCCTAACCCGGAATTATCATCATCAGACGATGAAGATGATGCATCAACCGCCCATATTCCACGCACTAGTGACTGGTGGAAAACGTTCAAAAGACTTGACACCCAGGAAGACCCTTCAGTGTTTGTGCCAAAAGAAGATAGGAAATCCTGGTGGGCTTCTGATGCAAATCGACCCACCACACCTGAACCTACCTGGGTAATTCCTTCATCTGACAATCAAGCTGTGGATAACAACTAGGCAGACGCAATAGCCGAAAACTTCACACCACCTGAAGAAGGTTCGCTACTTGCTGAAACTGGTGATATGGGGTCCTTCATTCGATGGTTCTATGAGAAGCAGGGATTGGAGAAGCTGACTCAAAAAGATCTGGAAGGGCCAGCTTTCAGTATCGTTAAAGCCTTTCACCCCAACATGACCCATCTACAATACAAAATGGAAGAATGCCACAAGATGTTCAATGATCCGGTTGATAAGGCAATTTTCAACTACAACCTTGCTAAGCCGCTTCCTCTAGGTGGGTCACCAGGACATGTCACCATACAGGCGGACTTCTTCTTCAATCATGATCTCGAATACCTCCGCTTCGGCAGCAAAGGAACCTAACATGCTCTATCTATCACCAAGATGAAAGCTGCTGAATATCTGGATATAGGTCTTGAGCAAATGGTTCCAGACATTATGTGGATTGCTGAAGAATGTGAGTACGACATGGCCGCCTCACTTGGAATCTCACACTGGTGGTTCAAGAAGCAGCAGTTCTATGTTGAGAGGTTTCAAGCCACGGGTGATCGCAAGGCAGTTCGCTCCTCAGTCCAAATCATCAGTGTAGTCAAGGTCCAGATTCACTCCATTTATGGCTACGATTACCTCAGGCAGATTGTTCTCCATCGGGCAGATCTCAAAGAATACATCATCTCCGAAAGTGATTTCAAGCACCTACACCCAAATGACTTCGAAGATATGTATCTACTCCATCTTCAGGGTAAACTCCATCATCTCTCTCCTAATGACAAGAAGACACTCATCTTCGCCGTTCTTCACTGGTTCAGAGGAATGGTCATCAGGAAACGTGTTGAGGACTTTCAACTGGGAATCGAAAGTTATCAGACACAGCTCAACCTTACCAGACCAAGATGGGAAATTGCTGATCGGGAACCTGTACCAGACTACACGGTTGTTGAATCTCCCGCTGCTGTCATCTTCAGAGATCGGTACAACATTCCAATGGTTATGCGCCTTAGTGAGCTACACAAGTTCTCCGATGGTACCTTGAAGCTGGTTGAGGAAGCCCTGGACTACCGAGTCAAAGAATACAAGATATTCTCCACCAGACCTGGCCGGTACACAAGCAACTGGACAAAGCATGACCTGCAGAACAACAGCAAATTTCTTCATGCTATTCGTAAGAGGCTACGGTCTAGGAGGATCTTTCGCAACTTGGAGTGCTATGTTGGAGGAAGAGTACGGACTGGCGACTACAGGCTTTTGCAAAGAACGGAATGAAGATTTACAATTCACTGTTGTATTTTTCATTTCCTTATGTAATTTTTGGTGGGGATGTAATCTTTAATACTTAAATACTTTGATTTCACAATGTGTATATATGTATGAATAATAGTTATAGTGGTGTCCTTCACTCTGTGAGGACGATCAGGGTGATGTACGCTTCAATGCATCATCTCTGGAAAAAGAAGAGTAGTCTTCTTTGCTATAATATGAAAGGAAAAATACAAAAATATAAAATCCACTCAAAACCCATAAAAATCTGAAAACCTTCAAAAAGTCAAAAATATTCTTCTTTTGACAAGTCTCTCGTGTAATCAATATTCTGTACGCCTCTAGAAATGTCATTCAATAATGACACGGAGACTTACATATGCTTGAGCGAGAGTTTTTACCTTTTAATAAAACTGTTTTTCAAAAACTTGTCGATTCTCAAAATTTCTAAAAACAATGGCTTGCTATTACTTCAGATAGCAACCCGGTCTTCAAAATGAGGAAAACACGTCGCCAAAAAGACGGTTGTTCCTTTCAAAGGGTGCCGTTCATCCGAACATGGATTACTTTATATTCATGCACCCTCGATTTGATGTACGCTTCAGTGCATCATCTCTTGTATAAGAAGAGAAATCTTCTTTTTATCGCCAAATACTTTCTCTTTTATGATTTTTCAAGAAAGTATTTGTGCAAAACTTGGCGGTACCATGAAAGTTTCAGAAATCCAATGGAATGTTTTCGTAAACTTCATCACTCAATCAATGACAACAATGTTTTATTTACTTACAATTGGTGTCAAGACCACAATTGGTTAAACCGGGGCATTGATTGAGGGGGAGAGTGATTTCAAAAAATTCTTTCAAATATCATCGAGTCGCAACACTTTGAACAAAAGCAATTAAAAGTATCTTGTGATGTGTTATGTGCCAATATGAGAATTTTTCAAAGAGTTTTTCATAAAATATCAAATCTTTTGTAAAACTCATCAAGTTGGGCACATAACAACCTCCCTCATGAATTGAGGGGGAGTGTAAGAAAAGGTCCCTTTTTATCAGAAAATATTAAAATTGGCCACATTTCTCTCCCAAAAAGTTTTCTAAGTTTATTTAAATCAGTTGAGATCCAAAATCTCAAAAGGTTTGAAATTTTTGATCAGGGGAGAAATTGTGAGTTAAATATGAAATCTGATAATCAAATGTGATATCTTTTGGACTCTAAAATAGGCTCCCATATATGTGCTAAACCATTTCGAATATCGATGCACATATTGAGGGGGAGCAAAAAGCGTTTGTGGAAGAATACCAAAGACCGACCATTTATTTTAATGTACGGAGTTATAAGGATGGTTAAGGTTAGGTATATGTTCCCATGATCCACCAGAACTGGAAGGATCTTCCCAGGGACAATCCTCTAGATAGAGTAGAAGTCCTTAGGAATGATGAAAAAAGGAGATAAGTGAGAAAGGGAAGAGTGCCGACTGAGATAGAGCTAGAACTGGAACAAACCCAACAAGGCTCTAGTGATGAAGTCTCGGTAAGCACTGAAGGGGTTGAAGAATGAAAAAGAAATGTTATGAGAAAAGGGTGAAAAGAAATAGCCCTCCATCTATTCAACCTTAGGGCAGAAACCGGGTTCAATTCATATACTACTAGTTGTTACCNACTGAGATAGAGCTAGAACTGGAACAAACCCAACAAGGCTCTAGTGATGAAGTCTCGGTAAGCACTGAAGGGGTTGAAGAATGAAAAAGAAATGTTATGAGAAAAGGGTGAAAAGAAATAGCCCTCCATCTATTCAACCTTAGGGCAGAAACCGGGTTCAATTCATATACTACTAGTTGTTACCAAAAGTAACACCAGTATTGAAGACAAGACGTCATGGACCCAGTGACGCACTGCACTAAACTTCCCAGCCACTCAAGTTCTCTTAAAAGAGCTTGTTTCAGTCTTACGGGGAACCCTGCATAATGTATTGATCGCTCATTGCGAGCTATGTTGATACCTAAACAGGAGACGCCTCCCCAGTCTCCAGGAGCGGATCAAAACGCACTGTTGGGTTTTAAGGTAACTCTACTTCTGTGTATACTCTACTGCTGGTCAGACAACTCTACTGCTAGTGTAAAGTCTTTACTGCCAGGCAAGTCTACTGCTGGGACTCTACTGCTGGAGGTGTACTGCCAAGATAACTCTGCTGCTTGATGATAAGTTTATGTACGCGTATTTGTATTTATAGTAAGGATGTTTGTAATATTCTATTATGTTAGAATATGTTAGACTTGTGTAAGAAGTTGATGTAAGCCGTAGGGTTCCTTGGTGTATAAAAGGAGATCCTAGGGTTAGTCTAGAGTACGCATTATTCTAGTATTCATTCACTTCAAGGTTGTAAAACCCTAGCACTATTCAGAGTGCTCGTATTCAATATATTGAAGTGTTTAAGTTGTGAAATTACTGTGTTTGTGTTCTTCTTAAGTTAATCAATATATTCCGCGTATTGATTAAGTTTGTTACAAAGTCAGCTTCTATACATTGTTGTCTTGGTTTATCTAAGATAATAATTCTAGATCAATTGCTCAACTGGGATCAACAAGTGGTATCAGAGCTTGTGATCTAGAAGCTGTGATCAAGAAGAACTCAAACAATTCTCTCAAGTTCTTTTTAACACATCTGAAGCCATGGGTGATGAAACTCATATGGTTACTGCCTCCAAGGTTCCTATGCTGAAGCAAGGTGAGTACGAGCTATGGAAGATGAGAATAAGGCAATACATCCGAATGATTGACTACAAGATGTGGGATGCTATTGTCAAGGGTACTCAAACCACAGTGATTGTTGAGGGTACTGCTGTTGCTATCAAGGGAAAGGAAGCTGAAGATCTCAAGAAATTGGAGATAAAAGCTCATAGTATTCTCCTAATGGGAATACCTAATGAATTTCAGCTTGACTTTGAAGAAATTGAGACTGCTAAGGAGCTTATGGATGCATTGGAAACAAGATTTGGTGGTAATGAAGCCACTAAGAAGGTTAAGAAGAATGCTTTGAAGCATCAGTTGGAGAACTTCACTGCTACCAGTGGAGAAAATCTTGATGGCACTTACAACAGACTTCAAAAGCTTGTAAGTCAATTAAAACTTGCTGGTTACATTGTACCCCAAGAAGATATAAATCTCAAGTTTATTAGAAGTCTTGCACCTGAATGGAGCATGCATACTGTTGTGTGGAGAAACAAAGATGACTTTGATTCAATGAGCTTGGATAGTCTATACAACAACTTGAAGGCCTATGAACCTGAGCTGAGGGCTTCATCTGATTTGTCTACTTCATCATCAGCAGCTCAAAATATTGCTTTTGTTTCTACTAAAGGCAATACTTCATCAGAGACTCACTTTGCTGCTTATGGTGTCTCTATTGTTAGTACTAGTAACTCTGCTGCTGGTTCTAATAACATGGACACTGTAAGTGATACTGCTATTTGTGCATTCTTGGCTGATCTCACCACTAGTACTCAACTTCTCAACCAAGATGCTGACCACATTGATTCTGATGATCTGGAAGAAATTGATATGAAGTGGCAAATGGCTATGCTTACTTTAAGGGCAAGAAAGTTCTTGAAAAGAACTGGAAAGCAAATTAAGTACAATCCACAGGGAAACTTGGGCTTTGATAAATCAAAGATGGAGTGCTTCAACTGCAACAGGAAAGGTCATTTTGCCAGAGAATGCAGAGCTCTCAAGAAGAATGTTGAAACAACCAAGAAGGCTGCAGAAGAGACAAAGCCAACTACTGCTTTGGTTTCTTGTGATGGTTTGGGTGATTATGACTGGAGTGATTTGGCACAGGAAGAACCAAACCATGGCCTACTTGCAGTGACCACTACAGGGCATAACTTTGCTCTAATGGCTTATGCTTCTTCATCATTNAAAGGTCATTTTGCCAGAGAATGCAGAGCTCTCAAGAAGAATGTTGAAACAACCAAGAAGGCTGCAGAAGAGACAAAGCCAACTACTGCTTTGGTTTCTTGTGATGGTTTGGGTGATTATGACTGGAGTGATTTGGCACAGGAAGAACCAAACCATGGCCTACTTGCAGTGACCACTACAGGGCATAACTTTGCTCTAATGGCTTATGCTTCTTCATCATTTGGCTCAGATTCTGAGGTATCAAATGAATCTAATGAATCTACTTGTTCTTTTAAATCATGTGTTAATACTATAGAAGAACTTAAGACTAGGAATGAGAGTTTAATTAAAGAGGTTGAGTTTCTGAGACTTGAAAACATAGGATATAAAGTAGGCATTGATAATGTTGAAAGGAAACTTGAATATATGCAAGAAATTGAGATTGAGTATGTTGATAGGCTAGATATTCAACGTGGTGAAATTGACATTAAAAATGCTGAAATAGAAATGCTTAAAAGAAAGTTGATTGAGTCAGAAAAGGCTAGAGAATTAGCAATTGAGGAAAAAGATCAGCACATTATTAGAGTCAACAAACAAAAGTATGCCACTTCTGTACTTGATGAAAATGATAAAAACATAATTAAGTGTCAACTGATGAGAAAGAATAGTGGCATAGGATACCATGAAGTTCCACCTCCCATGAAAAGTGCACTTGCACCACCAGGGAAGGAACTGTCATTTGTAGATGTTGATGGGCTTATAAAAGAAGCAGGAGAATTTAGTAAGTCACTTAATAAGATACCAGAGGTTGATTCTGGTGCACCAATCATTGAAGATTGGGTGTCAGATAGTGAGGATGAATTAGATGAGTCAACCACTAGGTCAACACAAAGTTCTACTGTGTTAAAAAGTGATGTCAGTCTCACACAGTGTGCTAAAAAGAAAGAGATTCCTCAAGTTGTTAAACCTAAAATTAATCAGGATAAGTTACTAAAACCTGTGTTAGGACATGCTTTGTCTAAAAGAGTTGTTGAGTATCATGAGGTTCCTAGTGAACAAATGAAAAGGTTTAATAACAAGCCTAGGGGAAACCAGAGAAGTTTCAATGGTCTAGTCTCAAATAGATTAGGCAATGATTTTCAGCTTAAAAGGAAGGCATGTTATAACTGTGGTAGTTTTGAGCATCTTATAGCTAAATGTGCTAACTATCAAAAGCCTGCTTGGAACCAACATACTAGAGTGAATCATCAAAATTTTTCAAAAAGAGATCACTCTCCTCCTAAAAGAAATATGGTTCCAAGAGCAGTACTATTGAGATCTGGTGCTACTAGAACTATTATTACTGCTCCACCAAAAAGACTTTTTCAATATAAAACAACTGGGTCTACTGCTACTTCAAGAGTAAACTCTGCTGCTAAGGCAATTTACTCTACTGCTGTGTCTAAAAGGCTACCAAATACAGTTGTTGGAAATCATTTTTATGCTGTAAAGGCCTCAGCTTGTTGGAGTTGGAAACCAAAATCAAATGCTTTAACTCAAGTTTCCAACAACAACAGTGCATCAATGGATCTTACTAAATATGACTATGTTGATGCACAAGGCAGATCCAAGTCAGTGATGGCTTGGGTCAAAAATAGAAACTAATTTCTCTATTTTGTGTGCAGGGCAATCTACAAGATAAGCTAAAAGATCAAGGTATTGTTGATAGTGGATGCTCTGGACACATGACTGGTGACATTTCCCAACTTGAAGATTTTGTGCCTATTGATGGTGGGAGTGTTGCTTTTGGGAATGATCCTACAGGTGGAAAGATTATTGGTATTGGTACTCTTAAAACTGGTAATTTGAGTCTTGAAAATGTGACGTTGGTTAAAGGACTCAAGTTTAATCACTTCAGTGTTTCACAAATATGTGACAAAAAGAATTTTGTTCTTTTTACTGACACTGAATGTCTTGTTCTTTCTTCTGATTTTAATTTACCAGATGCCAAGCATGTGGTGCTAAAAGTTCCAAGAAATGACAACATATACAGTGATCATATAAAGAATATTGTTCCTAGAAGAGATGTAACTTGTCTTTTTGCTAAAGCCACCTTTGATGAATCCAAATTATGGCATAGAAGACTTGGACACTTAAATTTCAAAACCATGAACAAATTGGTAAAAAGTAATCTCGTTAGAGGTTTACCTACAAAAGTTTTTGAAAATGATGAAACCTGTGTTGCCTGTCAAAAGGGTAAGCAGCACAGAGTGTCTTTTAAGTCCAAAGTTGTGAACACTATTGATAAGCCTTTGCATTTGCTTCATATGGATTTATTTGGGCCTGTTTATGTGAATAGTTTGAATAAGAAGCAATTTTGTCTAGTTGTCACAGATGATTATAGCAGGTTTACTTGGGTATTCTTTCTAGCTAAAAAGGATGAAACAACTGAAATTCTTAAGGCCTTTATAACTAGAATAGAAAACCTAATAAATCACAAGGTTAAGATCATTAGGTATGACAATGGAACTGAGTTTAAAAATCATATAATGAATCAGTTCTGTGTGGGTAAGGGTATTGTAAGACAGTACAGTGTTGCTAGAACTCCTCAACAAAATGGTGTAGCTGAGAGGAGAAATAGAACATTGATTGAGGCTGCTAGGACTATGTTGTCAGATTCAAAACTACCTATACCTTTTTGGGCTGAAGCAGTGAACACTGCCTGCTATGTACAAAATAGGAGTAAGATAGTTAAGCCTCATAACAAGACCCCTTATGAATTATTTCATGGTAAAAAGCCTATGATTGCATTCTTTAGACCATTTGGGTGTCCTGTTACCATCTTAAATACCAAAGACCAACTAGGCAAGTTTGATGAAAAGGCTGATGAAGGTTACCTTGTTGGATACTCTGTGAGTAGTAAAGCTTATAGGGTATACAATAAAAGAACAAAGTTTGTGGAAGAAAACCTGCATATTCAGTTTGATGAAAGTAAAAGAAATAGTGCAGGAACTGGACCAGAATGGCTGTTTAATATTGATATGTTAACCAAAACCATGAATTATGTGCCAGTGTTTACAGGGATGGATACTAACCCTCTTGCAGATAATCAATCAAATGACTCTGCAGCTAAGGAAACTGGTTCTCAAGAGGAGTTTGTGTTGATTGAAAAGTTGGGGATTGCACCCAACATTTCTCCTACACAGGAGGAAAGGAGTTCACAAGATGATGTTGTCCAAGATTCTGCAAAGGGAAGTGATGAGGTAGTTACTGAAGAACCACAAGTTGATGAAGTGGTGGAACAATTTAAGGAAACTACTTCTAGCAGCAGTCTTCCTGACTCTACTGCTAATGAGCACTCTGCTGCTGGACCTAGCAACACTACTGCTACACAAAAGTTTCCAACTTCACAGGGTATATCTTTTGCTGATTCATCATACCCTGATGATTCCACTCCACCTGGTTTGACAGAGATCTATGCTGATACTGATGATGAGGCTCTTGATCCTAGAATCTTTGGAGCTGAAGCAGATGTTACTAATTTGGAACCTAGTATTCCAGTTAGTCCAACCAAAACTACAAGAGTTCACAAGGTTCACCCCAAAGAAAACATTTTGGGTGATCCATCATCAACTGTGCAAACTAGGAGAATGACTAAAGAGCAAAAAGATAGCTTACACAAAGCTTTCTTTGCAAGATCTCTTCATCAAAGAAACAGTCATAAAGATCTGCAAAACTGTCTCTTTGCTTGTTTTATATCACAAATGGAACCCAAAAATGCCTATAAAGCATTACAAGATTCAAGCTGGTTAGAAACCATGCAAGAAGAGCTTCTCCAATTCAGATTACAAGAAGTTTGGACTTTGGTTCATTTGCCTAATGGAAAAAGGGCAATTGGTACTAAATGGGTTTTAGATGTAAAAGAGATGAAAGAGGAATTGTGATCAGAAACAAAGCAAGATTGGTTGCTCAAGGATACACACAGCAAGAAGGTATTGACTATGATGAGGTATATTCACCAGTGGCAAGAATTGAGGCCATTAGATTGTTTTTGGCTTATGCTTCATACAAAGACTTTGTAGTGTATCAAATGGATGTTAAAAGTGCTTTTCTGTATGGGGAAATCAAGGAAGAAGTTTATGTGATGGAACCACCATGTTTTGAAGATCCAGACTTTCCTGATAAAGTTTACAAGGTTGAGAAAGCACTATATGGATTGCATCAAGCTCCCAGAGCATGGTATGAAAAGTTATCCACATATTTGCTGGATTGTGGATATGAGAAGGGTAAAATTGATAAGACTTTGTTCATTAAGAAAAACAAAGGAGATATTTTGTTGGTTCAAGTGTATGTAGATGATATCATTTTTGGTTCTACAAGCAAAGCTATGTGTGTGGAGTTTGAGCATATCATGAAGAGTAAGTTTGCTATGAGTTCCATGGGAGAACTTACATTTTTCTTGGGATTGCAAGTAAATACACTGACTGATGGTATCTTCATCAGTCAAGATAAGTATGTGGCTGAGATTTTAAAGAAATTTGGATTTGAAGATGCCAAGCCTTCAAAGACAACTCATGAGAAGGATAAGCCATTGTTGAAAGATGAAAATGGTAAAGAGGTGGATGTTCACTTGTACAGGTCAATGATTGGTTCATTGATGTATCTTACAGCTTCAAGACCAGATATTATGTTTGCTGTATGTGATTGTGCAAGATTTCAAGTTAATCCCAAAGAATCTCATCTTCATAACAAGAAACAAACTGTGGTGGCAAATTCTTTAACAGAAGCAGAATATGTAGCTGCCTCAAGTTGCTGTGGTCAAGTACTTTGGATGCAAAACCAATTGCTGGACTATGGGTATAATTTTATGAACACCAAAATTTTCATTGACAATAGCAGTACATTGTGCATCATCAAAAATACTGTTTTTCACTCTAAAACAAAACATATTGAGATAAGACATCATTTTATCAGAGATTGCTATGAAAAGAAATTAATTCAAGTTGTTAAAATTCATACTGATTTAAATGTTGTTGATCTACTTACTAAACACTTTGATGTGGGTAGATTTCAGTTTCTAGTTGCAAGTATTGGTATGAGAAATCTTTGAAACACTTGTCTCATTATGTCTTTGTAATGTTTTGTAAAAGTATTTTGCACTGCTATTGGTCTTAAAAGGTTGTTTCGACTACTGCTAATACTTTGCTGCTCATGCTCTACTCTACTGCTTGAGTATGACTTAGCAGCATAGTGTTCAGTTTGTATATTTGTGTGTTGGACTAATCTTTTGCAGGGAAAATTCAAGTGAATATGATGTTCTTTAGAGTCTATATACATTCAAAGAATGGAATGAAGTTAAAGAAGAACAAAGATACTTTATTCATTATCCAAAAGCTGGTGATTACAAGTTTTTCAAAAGACATCATTACAAGCATCCCAAACACAAAAGACTACAACCCTAACATCTATTCTATGGGACATTTTCCCCTGGCCTTGGAGTTCTTTTTGTCTTGTTCTTGTGCAGCACTGGAAAGAGCATCAATCAAGGCTTGGGCATCTGGCATTGTTCTGTTTTTCCCCATGGATTGAGTTGCAGCATTCCATACTCTTGGACTGGCTAAAACTATCACAACTCCACGAGGTCTAGAGGATCCCTCTGTTTGTGAAGCTTGCGACTGAGGAGGAGGGATTGGTGCTTGTGAAGTTTGAGAATGAGAAGAAGCTTCTGGTGATTATGGCCTGGTTTCTTCCCATGAAGGTTCACCTTGCATTTTTGTCAAATGTGCACTTAAAGCTTTTAATAAAGCATCTGGCATGTATTCTTCCACTGGGTAATTCATGTGTGATCCTAGTGGTGGATGAGGTTCTTGAGGAGGTTGAGATGGTTGTGATGGTTGTGGTGATCTATAGTTTCTATGCCAAGGTAGATGCTTAGCATTGATGTCATTCTTGAATCCTTTGGCTTGTTCTTTGGTTCTCCAACCATGCATAGGTGGATGATATGGTGGCAAATAGGGAGGTGGTGGCATTCTATCTTCAGGGGTATTATACCCTGAATCAGTTGATTCAGATGTATTGGAAGAATCAGATGATATATTGATGATCTCTCTTTTTGGTGCCATGTGAAATTTTTGGGAACGTTGAGTTTTTGATGAAAAGAGATTTGTGATTAGGGTAATTGATTTGGTTTAGAATGGAAGTGATCGGGTCTTCTATTTATAATGGATGAAATTGGGAAAAAGTTAATGCGAAGTTGGTAAGTATCATTAACTAAACTAATAAATGGAAGGTTTTCCTTTTGACCGATTTAAAAAGTCTAGTCAACTCTGCTGCTGGTTTAGTCCCCTCTACTGCTAGTTATTCAACTCTGCAGCTGAAGGTGCTGCTAGTGTAGGGTTCTGCTGCTTGGTTTAAAGGACTCAAGTGTTAACCAGTTTGTTAGGATTAGCTTGTTATGGGATGTGTTTGATTGTTTGATGTTATAGCTAAAGTGATTCTGCTGATGTTCCTTATCTGCTGTTAATGAATGCAAGACACAATTGGGACAAACATCAAAAGATACTCATAAAAGAAGAACTTGTTTATTCATCATGAAGCAGGTTACATTAGATGGTACTAAAACAAGACATGACAATAGTGCTTAATCCTACATCTATTACATTTTTCTTTCTTCTTTGTCATCTTCATCCGAGAGCTCTGAGTCACATTTCCATGTTGATGGTTTCCAAGCATTCTCTGATGAGCCTGTTGGGGTTGAAGGAGCTTCATCTTGAGGCTCATCCTCATCTGAAGAAGTATACAAGAAGGGTGAAATCAACTCTCTATCAGGAGGTAGCAAGGGGATCCAAGGGTTGAGATCCTCAGAAGATTCAGGAGACATGGTTTGATTAGCAACTGAGCTTGATGATTCACCATCATTAATGCTTTTCTTGGTTGATTTTTTGGAAATTTGGTTTGTCTCTGCATCTACAGTTTCATTTGTATTCTTGGATGGTGATTTGTTTGGTAAATCTTGTGAAGAGTCAACAGTTTGGGGATTCGAGTTCATGATCTTTGATTTTGGAAGGGATTAGGGTTTGATATGAAACTCAATTGGAATTGATCCCCTTTTATTGAGGACCAATTGGTTTTTTATGATTTAATGGGGAGTTGGTGATTGGCATTTAATTTTTGGTAACTGCCCATTTATGACGAGATTTGGTGTGATATTTGACTTTTTGACCAAGAGAAGTCAAACTACTGCTTGGTTACTTCAGCAGTAGTCAACTCTGCTGCTAGTTATATAACTCTGCTGCTGGGCGTCTGCTGCTACAAGTTAAAGTCAAGGGACGGTTATGTAACTTCTACTTAGCAGTTTATAACCTAATTGAGTCACTTTTTCTACATACAATCCACGAATTGCAGTTTCAAAACACATTTACTCTCCAATTACATCCAAATTCCAAAACCCAAAATTTCAAGAACCCTAAATCATGCTTGACGATCGCACATGGGCAAAAAGCCACAATATTGTGGCTGAACTTGACACAGATGTTCTCCCTGCAGAATTCACGGAGATGGCAAATTTTCTTAATGCTACCTCTCTTAGGTATGCATTAACTGTGAATCCCACTATATATGCTTCTCATATCAAACAGTTTTGGAGTACTGCCGTTGTCAAGACGTTGAAAGAGGAACAATATGTGAGGGCATTGGTTGATGATCAAAAAGTCATTGTTTCTGAAGCTGCTATCAGGGCACACTTGCTCTGTGATGATGGGGAAGGAACCAAATGTCTTACCAGGGATGAACTTTTTGCAGGGTTGGCAGAATCGGGCTATGAGAGGAAAAACAATAGTTAAAAATTTCAAAAAGGTCTTTTCTCAACTTCATGGAAATTTTTAGCCCATACTTTATTACACTGTTTGAGTCCTAAAACCACTGGGTGGAATGAGCTTAATACATCCATAGCATCTGCTATGATTTGTTTAAGCAAAGGAAACTCATTTAATTTTTCAAACATGATTTTTGAAGGGCTTGTTGAAAGTGTCAAATCAAAAGGGACATCCTTGCTTTATCCAAGGTTTATCCAATTGTTTGTTAATGATCAAATTGAAACAACAAGATCCCATAAAGCTATTTATAAATCTCCAAAATTGAGATCTGTGTCTTTTACTTTCTTGCTCAAGGTCAGTAAAGACTTTTCTGGAAGAGTTACACCTCTTACCCCTTTTATGGTGCAACTAATTGAAAACACTTAGGGTGAAGGATCAGGAACTCAAACTGACTCCCAACACACACCCACTTTTGATTCACCATCTCCATCCCCATTAAAGACCTATACACGTAGGAAAGCCTCAAAGAACACTGAGTTACCCCAGACCAGTGTTAGGATGGAAATTGTACCAGATGGGGCTGTCATTGGTGATGCAGATGACATGTTGGTGATGGCTAACACTACTGCTACTAGCTTAGCAGCAGAGCAGGTCAGTGTTAACATAAGTAAGCCCCAATCCAAGGCAACATCTAATGTGAATGATTCTTATGAGTTAAACATAGGTGATGGATTCCCTAGCCAATTGGAAAACATTGGGGGCTCAGGTGATCAAACTAGGTTTGATACTGAGTTTATGTCCCAAGACTCACCTCTCAGGGAAGGTCACACATCCCGAAGTGAGGAGGACAGACTTGAAACTATTGAATTGATGGCTACCCCTCTTGTAAAAAATGTCAATGTCAGTGATTCACTTCTCGGACCAGGTAACACAGGTCGAAGTGATGAGACTAGTATGAAACAAATTAAAGAATTGAGGGAAACTTGTACCACTTTGGAAACTAAGTGTAAAAACTTGGAATCCAAAGTTGCTGCTCTAGAGACTCTCACAGTTCATCAGGGGAACATGATTACCAGTTTGAGGCAACAAATGGAGACTTTGCAGAAACAGTTCTCCTCCACAAACACTGCTGCTGCTTTGGGAGAAGATGCTTCCAAACAGGGGAGGAATAGCACAGTTTCAGGGGAGGCAATTGGGGGTAATAAAATTGTTGCTGCTCAAGTTATGGGTGATGATAGTTTGATAAGTGACTCTGCTGCTCTAATCTCTGATGCTCAAGCTATTCAAAGTGGTGTTGCTAACATTGTGGAGATTGACAATGCTGCTGAGCCTACTGCTGAGCCTACTGCTATTGAAGACTCTGCTGCTATTGCTTTAGAAGTAAATGTTAATGCAGGGGTTATTGAGGGTACTGGTTTGGCTTCAGGGGAGGCTAAAGGTGATGATGATAGTGGTGACAATGTTGATAGTTATGTGGTAGTGGATAAAAATGATCATGAAGCAGTTTTGGATCAGTTTGTACAAGTTAAAGACTCTACTACTAAAGAGACTACTGCTGGTGAGAACTCTGCTGCTGGATCAGGGGAGAACTCTGTTGCTGAGACTCTGTTAATGCTTCAAGAAAAATCTCCAACTGAACTTACATCCCAACCACTTCAAACTGAACCAATAACATTTGCACCATCTCAACCAACATCCCTTTTACAACCAATTCATGTGTCACAATTGCCCACAAAAGGAGTGATGATTAGAGAACCTATACAACCAATTCCAAAGGCAAAACCTATTGCTTCAAGCACTGATAAAGGAAAGGGAAAAGTAGTTGAAGAAGCTGTTCCTGATTCCAGTGATGAAGAAGAAGAGTACAAGAAGTTACCTAAGGAGTTTTGGCCTAAGGAGAAGCTGGTTGAGTCTGATAGAGCTCTAGCTATGGAGCTTGCTATGGATGATACAGAGGTGGAAGGTGTAGATGAACAAGCTAGATTGTTAGCTGAACATGAAGTACTTGAGGCTTTGAAGTCTAGGAGAAGTAAACAGGGTGAGTCAAAGTCAACAAGTGATGAATATGACTATGAGCCTACACCAGATGAGGTTGATTATTTGATCAAAAAGAATCCTGAGGTGAACAAGAAAGCGTTAGAATTGTATGCTGATGTTACTTTAAGTCCAGAACAAAAGACTGCACAGCTGCATGATTTCATTAGGATGATCACTGTTCAAGCCTTTGAGTATGTGTCTAATAATATTAAAGGTAAGCAAAAGAGGAAGAGGAAGCCTACAGAATCTCAAATCATCTCCCAGATGAAACAGTACTTATGTGCTCAGTGTGGATGGAAGATGCATCAATTTAAAGGCATGGCACATGATGCTATAAGACTTCATTATTATTCTGGCTACAAGAGAAATACAATGTTTGCTGCAATAGGTTCAAAAGAGGAGGCTGAGTGGAAAAAGAAGCAAGATGAGCATATGGCAGCAAGTAGAGAAAGGGCCAAGAGATCAAAGATTGAAGGATCTAATTCTGCTGAACTGACTGGAAAGGTAGATGAACTACATCAAAAGATTGCTGATAAAACTAATGATAGGTTTTTGATTGAACAAGATGATGTGTTTATTGAACCACCCCAAGCTAGACACCCAATTGTAGACTGGGAAATTGCTAAGGATGAATTTAGTGAAGCTTGGAAGATAATCAGACTTGGAGGTGATGTGGAAATGTACAGAGATTTTTAAGATCTTGTTAGGTCTTGTGATAGATCAGATTTGCATACTCTATGGAGCTTGGTAAAATCTAAGAATATTCATGAAGATCCAAAGAATGTGAAGGCCATGGAATTATGGGTATGTTTCCAAAGAATGTATAATCCAGATCCAAGTGACAGACATTGGAGGTTTGAAGCAGATAGTATGACTACATTATAGAAGCATTATAGCTCAAGTGATGTACATCATGTATCTACTCAGGCTGGAGTTGATGTCTTTATGTTTGTTGAAAAGGAATATCCTTTGAAGACTGGAGTTCAAAAAGCAATGGTTGATTCTAAGCTTAGATATGCAGAAATAACTCCTCATCTTCAAAGTTTGGTTGAATGAATTGTGCAGCAAAGTTCTAGAGAGGTGGGAAGAAGATAGAGTGTTTGAAAGCATCCTCCTGGTGTTTGTTTGAGCTTATGAGAAACTTGCATATTTTCAGGGAATACGAGTATTTTTCCAATTCTGGACTTCACTTGGTCCTGACGGCGTCACTTAATAGAGTGTGACGGCGTCACCTTCAGTAATCTTCAAGGTCTTTTGAGTTTTTGTTGTTTTCCGCACTTTTTCACTCCGAAAACGCCCGAAAATGCTTCTTTTGTGATTTTCCCTTCAAAAGTACCTAAAATGAGAAAAGAAATGACTTTGGGTGAAATCCAAACAAAAAACATACGACTTAGGACTCAAAATGACCCCTAAAAACGTAACATTTTTCGTCTCATCATATATCTACTCAGGCTGGAGTTGATGTCTTTATGTTTGTTGAAAAGGAATATCCTTTGAAGACTGGAGTTCTAAAAGCAATGGTTGATTCTAAGCTTAGATGTGCAGAAATAACTCCTCAACTTCAAAGTTTGGTTGAAAGAATTGAGCAACAAAGTACTAGAGAGATAGGAAGAAGATAGAGTGTTTGAAAGCATCCTCTTGGTGTTTGTTTGAGCTTATAAGAAACTTGCATATTTTCAGGGAAAATATCAAGTTTAGGGGAGGATTGTTGGGTTTTAAGGTAACTCTACTTCTGTGTATACTCTACTGCTGGTCAGACAACTCTACTGCTAGTGTAAAGTCTTTACTGCCAGGCAAGTCTACTGCTGGGACTCTACTGCTGGAGGTGTACTGCCAAGATAACTCTGCTGCTTGATGATAAGTTTATGTACGCGTATTTGTATTTATAGTAAAGATGTTTTGTAATATTCTATTATGTTAGAATATGTTAGACTTGTGTAAGAAGTTGATGTAAGCCGTAGGGTTCCTTGGTGTATAAAAGGAGATCCTAGGGTTAGTCTAGAGTACGCATTATTCTAGTATTCATTCACTTCAAGGTTGTAAAACCCTAGCACTATTCAGAGTGCTCGTATTCAATATATTGAAGTGTTTAAGTTGTGAAATTACTGTGTTCGTGTTCTTCTTAAGTTAATCAATATATTCCGCGTATTGATTAAGTTTGTTACAAAGTCAGCTTCTATACATTGTTGTCTTGGTTTATCTAAGATAATAATTCTAGATCAATTGCTCAACTGGGATCAACACGCACTATAGAGTCTAGAGCCACGAGATCATCCACAAATCTCATTAGGACACTAATTACTTATCCACTTGTTATTCACACTCCGTGAAAACAAGTAAGATCTTAAGAGTCCTACGCATTATCCTTGTGGTTATGCCAGAACATCCGAGTGATATTAATAATTCACAATGACGATGGAAATCCTTCTTGAGCGAACATCACTCAAGCTCATGGTAGGTGACATGTGAGATCCTTAATGGATCAATGATCAAGTGACAACTGGAAAGCAACAATGGGGAGATTCAATTTGAATCAACCTTGTTCCAGGAAATGGATAGACGCATACTTTCGCTAAAACCTTTCAGTGTGCTCACCAAACTTACTTTTTCGAGCACATTGATTGTGTATATGATTTCAAACAAAAGTATTTTTGATGTAAATGTGATTCATGCTATAAAACACTCGTCGTGTCTCAAAACTTGTTTATTAAGTGACACGCGAGTGATTTCTATAAAATCAATTTTTCATCAATCAGTGAATATGAAATTCACCGATTCACTCTATCGTGCTGTCTGCTTTGAGACGTTCCGGTAAGAGAACATGCTTACTATGATGCTTCCAAAGTGGATTCTTTGGAAAATTTGTTACTACAAGCTGGAAATTCCTGTCAAGGAGAGTCTTCCTTTAAAAGGAGACTCTACCTGATCACAGGTCGGTTTTCACAAAACCGGAGGGTAGTCTGTCCTCGTAGAACGAATGACAAAGCCATATTCGTTCTCTATCTTTATTGCTAACTGTCTTGTTTCAGGAACATATAAAGATGGAGATGATATTACCCAATTCCTGCTGAATCGAGTCATTCCATACCACATGCTCACACAGACAACTCTTTCACAATGAAGATCATTATTGAAGAGAAACTTGCAACGATGAATGATGAAGAGACTAACAACAACGTTTCCGCAACTCTGATAACAAGTCTCCCAATCTAGAAGAGTGTGAGCATAATGGTCCAACATCACTTCACCACTTATGAAGGAAAGACCACAAAGGATGAGCTTGGAGATTTACTGTGGCTGATGATCTCAAAGAAAGCTCTAAGATCACATCATCAAAGGAATCTCAACCAAGACCATTGCTGAAGTTCAAAATGTGCAATGAGTGAAGAATCACTACTGCGAGCTACAAAGATCTGAGTCATGATGATTACAAAGAAATGAAGATCCAAAAGAGTTACCCCGCTCAAGGACTTCATATTTTCATCAAGTATCAAAAGGAGACATCATGAAGACGGATACTAAAAGGAGACCTCGCTTAGGGGGAGATAGTTAGGAATACAGATATTCCTAGAGAAGACTCGGTCTCCTAAATCATGTAATAGATTCAATGTAGCTCNTAGATATAGAACCTTAAAAATCAATCTATACCACAGTAGCCATTGACTCTGAATTCATAAATCATTAGAGCACTCGGTACAACGCCTACCCAAAATCATTGTCTTGACTTTAAACCAAAATAAGCACTACAAATTCTGAGTGAATCTACCGGTTACATTACAACCCTCTACAAAACTTATCAAAAAGATAACCAAAAAGTCTATTAACATCTAAATATGCCCTGCTGTGGTATTACAAAAATAACAGCATATCTCTCAAATAGATATAGAACCTTAAAAATCAATCTATACCACAGTAGCCATTGACTCTGAATTCATAAATCATTAGAGCACTCGGTACAACGCCTACCCAAAATCATTGTCTTGACTTTAAACCAAAATAAGCACTACAAATTCTGAGTGAATCTACCGGTTACATTACAACCCTCTACAAAACTTATCAAAAAGATAACCAAAAAGTCTATTAACATCTAAATATGCCCTGCTGTGGTATTACAAAAATAACAGCATATCTCTCAAATAGATATAGAACCTTAAAAATCAATCTATACCACAGTAGCCATTGACTCTGAATTCATAAATCATTAGAGCACTCGGTACAACGCCTACCCAAAATCATTGTCTTGACTTTAAACCAAAATAAGCACTACAAATTCTGAGTGAATCTACCGGTTACATTACAACCCTCTACAAAACTTATCAAAAAGATAACCAAAAAGTCTATTAACATCTAAATATGCCCTGCTGTGGTATTACAAAAATAACAGCATATCTCTCAAATAGATATAGAACCTTAAAAATCAATCTATACCACAGTAGCCATTGACTCTGAATTCATAAATCATTAGAGCACTCGGTACAACGCCTACCCAAAATCATTGTCTTGACTTTAAACCAAAATAAGCACTACAAATTCTGGGTGAATCTACCCGTTACATTACAACCCCCTACAAAACTTATCAAAAAGATAACCAAAAAGTCTATTAACATCTAAATATGCCCTGCTGTGGTATTACAAAAATAACAGCATATCTCTCAAATAGATATAGAACCTTAAAAATCAATCTATACCACAGTAGCCATTGACTCTGAATTCATAAATCATTAGAGCACTCGGTACAACGCCTACCCAAAATCATTGTCTTGACTTTAAACCAAAATAAGCACTACAAATTCTGGGTGAATCTACCCGTTACATTACAACCCCCTACAAAACTTCTCAAAAAAATAACCAAAAAGTCTATTAACATCTAAATATGCCCTGCTGTGGTATTACAAAAATAACATCAAATCCCTCAAATAGATATGGAAACATAAAAATCAATCTATACCACAATAGGCATTGACTCAGAATTCATATATCATTAGAGCACTCAGTACAATGCCTACCAAAAATCATTATCTTGACTTTAAACCAAGATAAGCACTTCAAATTCTGAGTGAATCTACCGGTTACATTACAACCCTCTACAAAACTTCTCAAAAAATAACCAAAAAGTCTATTAACATCTAAATATGCCATGCTGTAGTATTACAAAAATAACATCAAATCCCTCAAATAGATATGTAAACTTAAAAATCAATCTATACCACAGTAGGCATTGACTCAGAATTCATAAATCATTAGAGCACTCGGTACAATGCCTACCCAAAATCATTGTCTTGACTTTAAACCAAAATAAGCACTACAAATTCTGAGAGAATTTACCGGTTACAATACAACCCTCTACAAAACTTCTCAAAAAAATAACCAAAAAGTTTATTAACATCTAAATATGCCCTGTTGTGGTATTACAAAAATAACATCATATACCTCAAATAGATATGGAACCTTAAAAATCAATCTATACCACAGTAGGCATTGACTCGGAATTCATAAATCATTAGATCACTCGTTACAATGCCTACCCATAATCATTGTCTTGACTTTAAACCAAAATAAGCACTACAAATTCTGAGTGAATCTACCGGTTATATTACAACCCTCTACAAAACTTCTCAAAAAATAGCCATAAAGTATATTAGCATCTAAATATGCCCTGCTGTGGTATTACAAAAATAAAAGCATATCTCTCAAATAGATATAGAACCTTAAAAATCAATCTATACCACAGTAGATAGATATGGAACTTTAAAAATCAATCTATACCACAGTAGGCATTGACTCGGAATTCATAAATCATTAGATCACTCGTTACAATGCCTACCCATAATCATTGTCTTGACTTTAAACCAAAATAAGCACTACAAATTCTGAGTGAATCTACCGGTTACATTACAACCCTCTACAAAACTTATCAAAAAGATAACCAAAAAGTCTATTAACATCTAAATATGCCCTGCTGTGGTATTACAAAAATAACAGCATATCTCTCAAATAGATATAGAACCTTAAAAATCAATCTATACCACAGTAGGCATTGACTCAGAATTCATAAATCATTAGAGCACTCGGTACAATGCCTACCCAAAATCATTGTCTTGATTTAAACCAAAATAAGCACTACAAATTCTGGGTGAGTCTACCCGTTACATTACAACCCTCTACAAAACTTCTCAAAAAAATAACCAAAAAGTTTATTAACATCTAAATATGCCCTGCTGTGGTATTACAAAAATAACATCAAATCCCTCAAATAGATATGGAAACATAAAAATCAATCTATACCACAATAGGCATTGACTCAGAATTCATATATCATTAGAGCAGTCGGTACAATGCCTACCCAAAATCATTATCTTGACTTTAAACCAAGATAAGCACTTCAAATTCTAAGTGAATCTACCGGTTACATTACAACCCTCTACTAAAATTCTCAAAAAATAACCAAAAAGTCTATTAACATCTAAATATGCCCTGCTGTAGTATTACAAAAATAACATCAAATCCCTCAAATAGATATGTAAACTTAAAAATCAATCTATACCACAGTACGCATTGACTCAGAATTCATAAATCAATAGAGCACTCGGTACAATGCCTACCCAAAATCATTGTCTTGACTTTAAACCAAAATAAGCACTACAAATTCTGAGAGAATTTACCGGTTACATTACAACCCTCTACAAAACTTCTCAAAAAAATAACCAAAAAGTTTATTAACATCTAAATATGCCCTGCTGTGGTATTACAAAAATAACATCATATACCTCAAATAGATATGGAACCTTAAAAATCAATCTATACCACAGTAGGCATTGACTCAGAATTCATAAATCATTAGATCACTCGTTACAATGCCTACCCATAATCATTGTCTTGACTTTAAACCAAAATAAGCACTACAAATTCTGAGTGAATCTACCGGTTACATTACAACCCTCTACAAAACTTCTCAAAAAAATAGCCATAAAGTATATTAGCATCTAAATATGCCCTGCTGTGGTATTACAAAAATAACATCATAACCCTCACATATATATGTAACCTTAAAAATCAATCTATACCACAGTAGGCACTGACTCAGAATTCATAAATCATTAGAGCACTCGGTACAATGCCTACCGAAAATCATTGACTTGACTTTAAACCAAATAAGCACTACAAATTCTGAGTGTTAAACTTCATAGATTTCATGAACTTTGACCCATTACCAAACCCAGCCAATCCTTCTGAGCACCTTCTGTAATACCGTTTCGCAATTCAACAAAACAAGGTCGCATCTCCTCATCTCCTTCGACTTTTTTTCTAACTCCTCCATCCAAGAAGCTTTATCATTAAGGAAATCTTTTTTCATCAACCTTTCAAGTATTTTGCTTTCGTCAAACGGATCACTCATTAAAACGTATTTGTCCAAATCGCTTGGCCTCACACCGAGCCATTTAATGCCCGGAGTCACCAAATTATCACAATCAAATACCGAATTTTCCGATCCGCATGTGTAAGTACACAAGATACTTACCCAAAACGGGTCACAATCCACTAATCCGAAGACCGGTATGTTCACCTGCTTCGTTAAATGCTGTAAAAAATACCGTGTTGCCATATCCGGCATTCCATGACCGATTATTAATATACAATCAACTTTTTTATTAATCTCGTCCTCAACCAATGATGAATAATATGCTTCCTTTTCCACAACGAGGATAAATTTTGCCCTACATGCTACAACCTCAAAATCTGACATCAAAGGACAAATGAATTTGCCTAAATTCTGAGTGTCTTGCAGATAAAATGTTTTCCCATTTTCCCTTATGACAAGAGACCCTATCACAAAACCTTTCGGGGATGCCGTTATTCCCAGCGACGTGTGGCACCGATTAGGTAACACACATCATCTATTAATTTATCGGATATATCTTGGGTTTTAAAAAGTTCCTTATACTTATAAAATATAGCTCGTGTCAACATTGTCTTGTGATTTAGGTTTAACTCAAGTAAAATATCATGAATAGTTGATACCCTATCAGCCGTCTTCACTTGTAGTTTCGTAAGCTGGAAGGGTAACTTCATACGGAGCTGACCTGAATCATAGATGACGCTATGTTGCGACCTTTCAGGAATGCGCCACTCATCTCTCGGGGAAGATGCTGTAAATCTATCCTTGAGTCATAAAATTCGTTCTCTTGACTCCGAAGGACTGAGATCCTGGATGTGGAAATAGATGGGATGATTCATCCAGCTAAAGTGAAAGAGAGAGATTCAATGAATGAACTGTGAATGAATGGTGCGTGTCTGCTTGATTTTTCTCTTTTTTTTGTCTTTTTCTTTTTACGAATGGTGCGATTGATTAGTAGAGTGACAGAGATTGAATGAAACCCTAATTTAGATGTGAATGAATTTAAATATTTACTTTTTGATATTGCTTTTTGTTCTGTTTTCTGTTTATAGTAGTTTGTTAGAAAAAAAATAGTAAAAGTAAATAAACAAGGAGTTTTTGACCAAGTAATTGTGTTTAAGAAACAGTAGGCATTGACTCAGAATTCATAAATCATTATAGCACTCGGTGTAATGCCTACCCAATATCATTGTCTTGACTTTAAACTAAAATAAGCACTACAAATTCTGAGTGAATCTACCAGTTACATTACAACCCTCTACAAAACTTCTCAAAAATATAACCAAAAAGTATATTAACATCTAAATATGCCCTGCTGTGGTATAACAAAAATAACATCATAACCCTTAAATAGATATAGAAACTTAAAAATCAATATATACCACAGTAGGCATTGACTCAGAATTCATAAAACATTAGAGCACTCGGTACAATGCCTACCCAAAATCATTGTCTTGACTTTAAACCAAAATAAGCACTACAAATTCTGATTGTTACGTACAAACATTTCTCCTCCAAATGATGTAAAATTTTAATAAGCAATTGAGGGTTTCGTACAAACATTTCTCCCCCAAATGTTTTACTTTTACACATCCTCATTACATGACCGTTAACAGAGCATATGTCCATTAACTTTCTATATGTTTACTCTAAACATTTGACTCATTTAGACAAATGCTTATTTAAATTTTAGTTACAAAATAGATCTTGGACTTGCAGTAAATGATAGTTTTAACAGATTATATATAAATCTTTACTAACTATGCTTTCAAATTAAGCAAATATACTACCAAAATAAGCTTGTAGAATCCAATTAAAACCTAATCAAAACTAGCTAAGAGAGAACACTAACCTTTTGTTAGATTCAATACAACACTCGACTTGAACAATCTTTTAATTGGAATCATTGTTTTAGGGTTCTTGGATATATTTGTGAAAGTGTATTTTGTGATATTTCGATTAATGTATTGTATTTACTTTGGGTATGTATTTACTTTTTGATATTGCGTTTTGTTCTGTTTTCTGTTTATAGTAGTTTTTTAGAAAAAAAAATAGTAAAAGTAAATAAACGAGGAGTTTTTGATCAAGTAATTGTGTTTAAAAACCAGTAAGCATTGACTCATAATTCATAAATCATTAGAGTACTCGGTACAATGCCTCTCAAAAATCATTGTCTTGACTTTAAACCAAAATAAGCACTAGAAATTCTTAGTGAATCTACCGGTAGATTTCAACCCTCTACATAACTTATCAAAAAAATAACCAAAAATTCTATTAACATCTAAATATGCCCTGATGTGGTATTACAAAAATAACATCATATCTCTCAAATAGATATGGAACCTTAAAAATCAATCTATACCACAGTAGGCATTGACTCAAAATTCATAAATCATTAGAGCACTCGGTACAATGCCTACCCAAAATCATTGTCTTGACTTTAAACCAAAATAAGCACTACAAATTCTGAGTGTTTTGTACAAACATTTCTCCCCCAAATGATGTAAAAATTTAATAAGCAATTGAGGGTTTCGTACAAACATTTCTCCCCCAAATGTTTTACTTTTACACATCCTCATTACATGACCGTTTACAGAGCATATGACCATTGACTTTCTATATGTTTACTCTAGACATTTGACTCATTTAGACAAATGCTTATTTAAATTTTAGTTACAAAATAGATCTTGGACTTGCAGTAAATGATAGTTTTAACAGATTATATATAAATCGTTACTAACTATGCTTTCAAATTAAGCAAATATACTACCAAAATAAGCTTGTAGAATCCAATTAAAACCTAATCAAAACTAGCTAAGAGAGAACACTAACCTTTTGTTAGATTAAGTACAACACTCGAGTTGAACAATCATTTAATTGGAATCATTGTTTTAGGGTTCTTGGATATATTTGGGAAAGTGTATTTTGTGATATTTCAATTAATGTAATATATTCACTTTGGGTATGTATTTACTTTTTGATATTGCTTTTTGTTCTGTTTATAGTAGTTTGTTAGAAAAAAAAAAGTAAAAGTAAATAAACGAGGAGGTTTTGTCCTAGTAATTGTGTTTAAAAAACATATGGACCATTCTATAGTGCTTTTAGAAATATTAGTCATTATGTAGTGTTTCTTTTCATTTTTAAATTGAATCTCTTTCTTTTTAAATATAAGTGATGCGCGTGATGTGTCGTTGCGGTTTAGCAGTGTTAATGCCTACTCAAGTACTTTTACATTTATATTTAGCCGACTTATCAATAACACACACACTTAATGAGCAGTGTACCCTGTCAGTTTGTATATAATGGTAAGCAGAGTGTCGATCACTAAGAGTGGAACATATTATCTAGTTATCCTAATCAGTATTTTAATATCTAAGTTAGTTTTACAGTCTAATCTAACAAAAGGGGGTTTCAGCCTGAGAGACTGGCACAGTTTGGTTATTAATTAAATAGTAAATACTAATGAGCACGAATCAGCGAATAGCATACACGTACACAGATAGATAATAGAGACAATAAGAAGACCTGTCCTGATAATTAAGCAGCTTGTCATTTATTTTATTGCTAGTTTTATATGAAGTGTATATAGTTAAACCTTTCTCGTTGGTTTCATTATATCGGTGAGTAAACCCTTAATGATTACTTATGACTATCCTACTTATCCAAAGACATCAGATTAATAGGCGAGGAAGGGGTATGGCCTAAGCAGTGCTCAACTAGACATAGAGGTTATCAATGCACTAATATAAATTCACCAAAGACATCAAACATATAAACTTTAATTGATGGGAAAGCAATTTTAAGGCGGGCATTTGATTTTGCATACTCATAAACTACCGGCCATCTATCCTAATGAATTAAAGCTTACTATTACCATTTTATTATCCAACAAAAGACAATGTAAAGATACAAGTAGTGATTTAATCAGCTGAACAATATTGCATACAAAAGCATACCATGGTCATAATACTTGTACATAAACTGAGACCATGACTCAAGGAGTTCTTGTAGGATATTCAAAAGAAACTACATAGCAACACCTACTACTGAATTTAGTTTTTCCCTCAGGTGCTTATTATACGTCTACTATTCCAACAACATCAGCCTACACCAACTAAATCTTGTACAAATCATCAATAGACAAATTATCAATAGCAAAGTTAGGCTGAGCTATCGGGTAACTTGACATGAATCCACCCAAGAAATCGAGTGGTGTCATAGTGTCATTGGAATAGCTCGTATCATATACAAAAGTCATATCCATCTGATTTTCAACGGGTGATTCATTTGTAGGATAGTTAATGGGGTTAAACACCTCAACTTCAAGAACACCCCAAGGCCAGTTCTGATTCATCAAACCAACATTATTAGGCGGTGCCTTGCCAGATTTCACTTGAGTAGCGAGGTTTGTTTTCACTTCTTTGTCTGCAAATTGCTCAACTTCATAAGCTTTTACTGCATGTATCACCTGATTTAAAAACAATACTATATTAGTTAACTGACCAAATGGAGTGAAATTAAGGTGAAAACATTTATATGCTTACATAGTTGAGATTCACTGAATCTCGGCAAAACATTATATAGTCACCCAATTGTAGCTCATGCTCCTCAGCAAATTCCCCTAAAATTCATCAAGAATTTGCATAAGATTAGAGCCTTAGAGATGGTAAAATGGGCGGGTTAGTTAATGGGTCACATAAGGTTTTGGGTCAAATGAGTCAGGTTTGATCAGATTCATTTTGTCCAATAATATATTACATAAATAATAAGTGTGTTAAGTAGAATTACAAAAATTAAATGACTTTAATAATAACATAATTAAACATTAAAGCAACTTATTGCATGCATTATATATCATTTTCGGTGACTTTCGACCCATTTGACACATTAGAGATTGCAACAACATAGGATATAAGGTTTAGCATTGACCGAGAAGCTAAAAAAAATAGCTAAAACAAAGATTAAGAACATACCAGTGCCCTCAAAGACATACATGCGGCTGTTGTTATTTGGCCAGAACCTGTTGAAGGACAATAAGCAAATTCCAAATGCTTTCATAGTTAAAGAAAGAAAAATATGATGGAAAAAAATCATAACTTTGTTCATAAATGATTTAGTCTTGTTATGTTTCTTTCGCTTTTTCAAGTGGTTAAACTAACCTAAATTTGAAACCCCATACGTTCATGCCATCCATGTCATCCATTTTGAGTACGATACCTTCCTTTGCGATCAGAGCAGGGAGATGTGTCTCAGCTGGTTTCTGAAAGAAATAAATGAAAGAAAAACACCAAAAATGAAAAATATTTATCCATGTCAACAATTCTTGAAAAGAACATTCAGCTTTTACATGAACACATCAGAGTAAAATATACATAGCGTCCTTCAAATTTTATGACCTAATTTCTAAAGTTTAGGAAAAAAGATTGCAAAAATTAGATGTCAAGCAATTGAATATACTAGTCCTGTGATAGTCGAGGAACAATTTGTGTAAACAATACCTCTACAAAATACTCTGTATGTCAAGTATACATCTTTATAGAGGAGGCAAAATGAGCAGGTCATAAAGGTAATTTTTGGTATGGGTCATGCTGAACTGACATGAAATAATAAGTGAGTCAAATATGGTTACCAACATTATATTATAGCATTAATAATCTAATTTTCAAAAAAAATTAGGAGGTTCTTATGAATTAACATACACTTGGATACTGTGAGTTTCGACCCATCTGCCCGGTTTTCCTTTTAGTCAACTTTTTTAACCGTTTGATCGGTTAGAGATATAGGATAAACCGAAACGAGCCAGTCTTATATGGATCAAAATTTCCATCATTACATTACATCTTTTCAAGGTATATAAATTTATACAGAGTACTAACTAACCTTAGGCAGCACAATTCTTTTGAGCACACCCACGTCACTCTTTTGAAGCTTCTTGCTAAAGAGAAATGCCAGCCTTCCGTGACCAGCAATCTAATAAAAAGAAACAGCTATCAAATGTGTTATGTACACATAACATATATCTGTTCAAACTTGAAAGCAAGAACATACTCGATTAAGTGAAAACACACTAAAGAATGACTTCAAACAGACAACCAACATATACAAAGTTCATATTCCATACTAAATTAACATGTGAACATGAGACACATAAGAGTATAAAAGTGGAAAGTTTTATATGACATTCAACATAACCTCAATATAGTGACCAACTGAAAAAACTAAGCGGTTAAGTCCTACCCTCTCTGATTGATAAATAGTTTCTTTGTTTTGGTTGATCTCGTCTGAAAGAAAGAAGGAAAATATATACTGCAGTCACTCAAAAAATATGGAAACAATATTCTGATTGAATTCATAAATCATTAGAGCACTCGGTACAATGCCTACCCAAAATTATTGTCTTGACTTTAAACCAAAATAAGCACTACAAATTCTGAGTGAATCTACCGGTTACATTACAACCCTCTACAAAACTTCTCAAAAAAATAACCAAAAAGTCTATTAAGCAAGCGTCATAGAGTATATGAAACTCTTCTCACATTACACATTAACTATGTGTTTACACTTCTTATTAAGCATTTCCACATCTTTACTTTTACCTCTTTTAGGTTACTTGATTATTTTTACATCTAACCTTACATAGGTTAGTTCGATAACACTTTCATTAACGCACATTCATCCTTTATCTTCACTTTATACATTAACACGATCTCTTTGTTTTTAATTTAGACAACATATCTTCACGTTCTTACTTGCATTCTTAACTCATTTCTTTTAGTTATTAGCACATTAGCTATACCATTTTCATTTCATCATTACGTGTCATTATTCCTTAATACCATTCTAAACTTTTTGTATTTATAGACACTTAACAATTAGTGTGTCAATTCTCATCTTACCTTCACACGTTATAAATTAGCAGACTTATCATTACTACGTTCATACCTTAAGTGTCAAATACTTTGGTTCACCATTAGCCCATCTCCAACACCACTTACCATTCTAGTCACTTTCCATTAACATCATTCTAACACACATTAATAAAATCATAATACGATCACCAGTACAAACCGAGGTGTACGGCAATCTAATCACTTAAACACCTCAAGTCCTCCACGGACATAAATCACATAGACATTAACATCATATAACACATTCATCACTATCAACTTAGGTTCATATAACCTATCACATAATTCGCTTCAAACTTAAACATTCACTTTTCCGCATTATCTTCTCTTACATTCAACGCATCTAATAGTGGTTTATAATCGAAATCAACACACATCCAACAAGTACTGTTCATCATTCATAAATCATTAGAACACTCGGTACAATGCCGACCCAAAATCATTGTCTTAACTTTAAACCAAAATAAGCACTACAAATTCTGAGTGAATCTACTGGTTACATTACAATCCTCTACAAAACTTCTCAAAAAATAACCAAAAAGTGTATTAATATCTAAATATGCCCTGCCGTGCTATTACAAAAATAACATCATATCCCTCAAATAGATATGGATCCTTAAAAATAAATCTATACCACAGTAGGCATTGACTCAGAATTCATAAATCATTAGAGCACTCGGTACAATGCCTACCCAAAATCATTGTCTTGACTTTAAACCAAAATAAGCAATATAAATTCTGAGTGAATCTACCGATTACATTACAAACCTCTACAAAACTTGTTGGGGTATAAATGTTGAAGTATTGCTGGACATCAAAGTACTGCTGAAGTATATAAGTCAAAGTACTGCTCAAGATCAAAGTACTGCTCGTTGAATAAAGTCAAAGTACTGCAAAGGATTAAAAGACTGACGACATGCAAAGATTAGATTAGGAATATTATGTAAATTCTAGAATATTCTAAAGTTAGAGTTAGTTTACTTGTCGTTCAAGTATTGTAAACCGACTAGGGTTTTCCTTGTGCCTATAAAAGGATCCCTAGGTCGACATTAGATATATAGGATTTTAGAGAAAAACTAAAGTTCGATATTAGAGATATTAGGGTTGTTTGTGAGTCTGTATACGAAAAGCAGATTCAAGGAGTTAATATAATCGTTAAAGTTTGTTATTCTTCTTAGCTTTGTTAAGTAAATTCCACATACTTAAACAGAGTAATTCAGTGTTTCATTGTTAGTAGTTTAGGATTTATCCAAGACTGCTAAGCCCTTAACAAGCTACATAAGTTAGTTTGGTCAGAGTATATCGATCCAACAAGTGGTATCAGAGCTTGTGTGGAAACTCTGATTAAGAAGAAACCCTAAACTAAACCGATTTTCTAAACCAACCCTACAAGATGTCGACACCTGAACCTACACCAATGCCATCCATCACCACTGTCAGAATTCCTATAGTCAAGAAGGGTGAATATGATCTATGGAGCATGAAGATGAGGCAGTACATTGCTATCACTGACTCTGCACTCTGGGATATCATTGTCAATGGTAATCAGGTTATTGAAGAACCTGTAGAAGTTCCTGGACAGCCTAAACCACCTCAGCAACAACTATCCGCTACTGTGAAAAGGAATCAAGACAAAGCTCTCAACATACTGTTGTCTACTATACCTGATGGTCACCTACTGAAGTCTCACAATGCTAAGGATGCAAAACAACTATGGGCTGCTATCAAGAGAAGATTTGGAGGTAATGATGCTTCCAAGAAGATGCACAGAAGTTTGTTGAAGCAGCAGTTTGAAACCTTTACTGTTGGAGAAATAGAAGGGCTTGATGCTGCTTATGAGAGATTTCAAAATCTTCTCAGCATGCTAGAGATACATGGTGTAGAAGTATCTACTGAAGATGCAAACTTGAAGTTCCTAAGGAGTTTGCCATCTGTCTGGCATGTCATTGCGACTATGATCAGAGGTCAACCTGATTTGGCTACTATGGACTTTGATGATCTCTACAATAACTTGAAGGTGTATGAGCACGAGATGAATGGTAAATCTGGTTCAACATCACACAATATTGCTTTTGTGTCATCTGCAAAAACAAGCAGTACTTCCACTAAAAGTACTGCTTATCATGTTTAAAGTACTGTTGGTGATGTTTACACAACCATGTCCACTACCACTTCACCACCCTCAAACAACATCAATTGTGATGATGTTGTGTGCTCATTCTTTGCTCAGCAAGCCACTTTACCTGTTACCCATGAAGAAGATCTGTTGCAAATTGAAGAAGATGATCTTGAAAAATTGACATCAGATGGCAAGTTGCTATGATTACTGCTAGGATCAAGAAGTTCATGAAGAAAACAGGAAGAGGCATTGATTTCAAAGCCAAACAGGGTATTGCATTTGACAAATCTAAGATTGAATGCTTTAATTGTCAAAAGACTGGTCACTTTGCAAGGGAATGTAAGTTTGCTAAATATCAAGCAAACAGGATGATAGAGAAACCCAAGGTTGAAATCAAGGAGGCTCCTGAACCAAAACCAAAAGCATTAGTGGCTCAAGAAAATCTATCAGAGGTTGACTAGAGTGCTGAATTTGATGATGAACCAGTCACTCTCTCTATGGTTGCAATGGAGGAATTTGATTGGAGCACAGCTTTTGATGAGGAACCAGGATGTCCTGCTTTGGATTCTATTGAAGATCTTGGAGGCTTGATTGGAGCATGGAGAGTGAAGATAAATCTGTTCTGCTGGCTTTGGTTGCTACTTCACCTACTTCACCTACTGCTACTGAGGTATGCTCTAAGTGTAATGATGTTTATCAAAAGGTTCTTAATAACTATGTGTCTGAAAGAGATAAACATAATAAAGCTAGGTCTGAAGTCCTTAGTTATCAATTAACCTTAGAGTCCCTAGAAGCTAAAATAATTACACATGAAAATAATGAAGTAGCTTGGGCAGAAAAATATCAGCAACAGGACTATCAATTAAAGTTAAGTGAATGGAAGTTAGGATGTAAGGTGTCTGAATTAGAAAAGATGACTAAAGAAAGAGACGATTTGTTAGCAAAACTTGCTAGTTGGAAAGAAGTTGGTCTTTCACATGTTAGTTTCTGTGAAAAACAAAGAAGAGCAAATGATAAAACTGGTCTAGGTTATGGTATTGAATATAGTAGCTCAGATGAGACCACACCTAGTGCTAAGGAAGAAGGTAATTTCAGAAGAAATCTCAACTAGTGAATTTGAAACTTGTTCAGAAGAGAACACATCTAGTGATGAGGAACCCATAAGCCCAACACCTCCTGAATTTAAGAAAGATGAGGGGTATCATGCTGTTCCTCCGACCACTGGAAGTTTTCAACCACCTAGGAAGGATGTTTCTTGTTTTGGAGTAGACAATCTAGAGTTTAGGAATAAGCTTAAGGGTCAATCTAATTCAAGTTCACTTGAAAAAAAAAGTTGAGATTCTTAAGAATGATTCAACTAAAGGGAATGCTAGGGATTCAGGGAATAAAATCAATGATCAGAGTTTTTCTAAAGCTTTTTCAAAACCAGCAGTATTTTCACATTTTACTCAAAGAACTGCTAGTCATTCAGCAGTTCCTTCACATAATACTTTTCAACATACTGCTAACTTTAGAAACTCTTTTCATAATTCACCTAGAGCTCACACTGGTCTTGGCTATAAACCTCAAAGAACAGGATTTAGATCAATAAATAAAAAATTATGCTTTGTTTGTTATAGTCCTAATCACTTGATAAAAGATTGTAACTTACATTCAGATTACTTAAGTCAATACCCAAAGACTAAATCTGCTCAACATAGGCCAACAGAGACAAAACCAGTTTGAAATTATTCAAGTAGGGTCAACCATAGTAATTTCACAAAAATCTATAGGTACCCTCAACAGAAAAGATCTTTTTCCAAACAACCAGTACCTTCAGGTCATACTTTTCAAGGTAC